>JPJW01002142.1:0-25939 GCA_000750755.1 Pseudogymnoascus sp. VKM F-4513 (FW-928)
GGGGAGGGTGGCGGCGGAGCGGGTAGTGTGCGTTGACTTTCTCGCGTCGGCGGTAGCCAGGAGCAATAGGGTGGCGAGGAGGATGGGGGATGGCGCCATGGTGCGGGCCGGTGCCGTGGTTGTGGAGAGAGGCGCGCGGTTATGTATGTGATATGCAGGCGGTTGCATGCGCATGAGTTGGGTTCAACGGGGAGGGATTGGGGTATTGGGGGAAAGAAAGAATTTATAGACTTTATATTGAATTACCTACCTTATTTGTCGGAGTTTTTTTTCGGTGGTGGTGAGATGGACCGGGGGCGGCAACTGGCAGGCATGTCATCCTTCGGGCAGGAAAATTTGGCTGCGCCGCCTCGGCGGTATGGGCGCGGGAGGGGTGGCTATTTTAAGACGTTTCATCGGTGAGAAACGGTCCGAGGGGGGAGATAGAGGGTGAGATTAATGGGATTTGGGAGTTTATGCTATAGGGTTATGATGCGTGAGACGATATTAGTTTCGGGGGGAGGCTGGAGAGGAAGGCCGATGTACTGTAGCCTTGTGTGGAGGATGGAGTTAAGGGACGAAGAGGGCGCAGCGAGGATGCGGTTATTGGCGGATTTGATAAGCAGCTGTGATAGGCTAACTTGTGGACCAGTGCCTGACATGACATTTGATGGCTGTCGCCAGAGTCTTTGTTTTGGGGATGGCAATTATACAGTCTGAAGGACACCACAGTCAAAATATTAGGTGAGCATCTGGTAACTGTAGTCACTCCCTTAGAGCACGCGACAGAATGCCTCATAGGAAAAAACAAAGTATGGAGCGAAATAAAATCGACTGAATTTTAACACTATCTAAGGGCTATGACCCCATATCCTGGGATGCGCATCCTTCTGCCATCAATACATTGCGCCCCATTTTGCTCATGAAGCCAAGAAACACGTCAGGTGTGCAGCGGTTTATGACATATAGCGGCTCGTCCATAGCTGTTAACCGATGTTTCTTTGTCGTTAGAGAAGATCGACCTCATACAAGAGGGTTTAGATAGTTATATTTAGTCTGTTTTTTGAAGATCGGCGTCTGTTGCGTACGCGCCAAGATGGCCCCCAACTGTGCGCCCCGCACCAAGACTGATCCACGGCCTACCAAACTCAAAGGCTGAGAATCACAGCTGTCTCATGACGTATCAGGCTGCGCAGGAGGAGTATATAGTCCTTCAAGAGTGCCAGTTCTTAGGTCTTGCTTTTTTCAACATCACCGTGGACAGCCTTGAAAACGACTATCTCAAAACGACCATCCCAAAACCTCACATCCCGCAGTACACGCGACACTCGCAAACATGACTTTAGCAAGCAACCTTCTCCTGCCCATTCGTGGTGCCCAGCTTGTGTTTTCACTGATTGTTATGGGCGTGACGGCAGATAGTGAGTCTAGCATATCATGCCGTACCCATTTGCAACGCGCTGACATACCATAGCCACGGCACACTACTGGGATGCCCCAAACGAAGTCATCTCGGATACAGTTTTGCTCATTGTCTCCGTGTGGACCCTACTCGTCCTTTCCTGGCTCGTTATCACCCCCATCGTCTTCCCCAAAGTCGCCAATAAGTGGGCTATTCTCGTCCTCGACATTCTCACCATGGTTCTTTGGATCGTCACCTTCCCCTTCCTCGCGGATTTCACAGCCGGCCTCTGCCAGGACAGCTACTCATCTCGAGAAAAGAAGTGCAAGGAGTTCAAAGTAGCTGTTGTATTTGGGGCTTTAAACTCGTAAGTTTATGATGCGTCATAGATATCCGATGTTGTGAATTTGAGGTTAACCTAGATTCTTTTACCAGGGCACTTTTTATTGCGACTTCGATCATGGCGGCGGTGCACTGTAGGCGCACGCGTGGCGGCAATAACGTGCTTTCGCAGCCAGCTTACGCTGGGGCCTAATGCTTTATTCAAACGACTTGCCTGTGGAGGTTAATAGAAGAGGATATTCATCTCACCTCCTATTTGCCTCCATCAGCTATAGACGCCGACAATGTCCTTATGATGCCCACTCTAACGACTTGTCATATCGAGATGGAGTTGTTACCTTTCACACTTAATTAATAATTAATAAATAATAGTAATAGTAATACAATAATTAATAACCTCCTGACTATCAGTCTCATGCAAGTTTTGTTTATTTCGTCACTAACCCGATGAGGATTCAATATCAGGTCCCTGAAGACACGAATAATAGATTCCACGTCAAGATGCCAGACATACGGGCTATTAACATGTCTACACAGTAAGCTATACAATGGCATAAAGAAGATTAACAACGGTAGTATTATACTGTGGTATTACAGGCCGACCATTTGACGGAGAGACCCTCCCCCAAAGCCATAATAATACCAAATTTCTCTGACAAACCCACTACTCTGCGGTCCACCTCCCCCAGTATGATTCATCAAAATTTAAGTTTCCTAACGAGTTTAAGTCCCAATTGCCTGCTTCGATAGTAATATGTTCATCACCGACATAAAAGTCCTTGATCAACAGACCGATATTGTTGGGTGAATTCTCACCAAGCAAAACCGGCTTGTTGTCATCGCTGGCATCGGTGAAGACGCTCAGCATGCTCCTACCAACATTTGTCGATCTAGGCTCGAGAGACTCAATCCATACATTTTTGATCGTAAAGGTGTCGATATTGGACAGCGGGTTGACACCGAAAAGGGCAGGGGAGTGTCCCTCCGCTCGCCAGTTGGATACTGTGTAGTCGGTGATATGCGAGCTGGTGTCGGCGGTTGAGGTAGATGAATCATCCGTATAGCTTGCGGACGCGCCTACAAGCGCATATGGGTACTTGGTTTGCTGGGAGATGTATCGCGAGTGAATCAGGTCGACATGGTCGACTGTGATGTTTGTCAGGTTCCGCTGGTACCATCCGAACTGGATGATAGGGGCGGTGTTGGTTTTCCAAGCCACGATTCTTTCAGCAAGTACGTTGGAATAGTAGGTCTTGATAACATCATCACCAGCGTGGTAGAAGACGTCGTGAACATGGCTGTTTGGATACATTTGGATTCCATCCGTCTGGCCGAAGAACGCACCAACTTGTTTGTAGTCGGACGCGTGGATGCTGAACTCTTCGATTTCCGATGCATCGGCGGCGAAGAAGTCCATGGAATTGAATGGCTGTGAGTTGATAGTCAGGCCGTGGAGAGTCCACGTCGAACCAGCCTTGACGTTGTTGCCTCGCCATAACCTCAGTGAAGTAGCATCGCTTTTGACGTTTGTGTAGCCTTCAGCCGTGTTGGCTTGATACACGTATTGTTCACCTGAGAGAACGCCATATCCTGTCGCTTTCAGATCTGGATTTGGGCTGTTGTACTCAATGGCCCCCTTGACGTAGGCGCCAGGAGCAATGTAAACCCAAGTAACGGACGGCGCAAGAACCGCGTGGGCTTTGGCGGTGAAGTGGTATACCCCTGGCCCAAAATAGACAATGGACTTATCAGTCTGGTCTAATCCGGTGACGAGGCCAGGTTCGACTCGCAGGGTGTTCTCCTCGTCGTTTGGAATCAGATCCTCGGAGGGAAACGGACTGGCGAAGATCAAAAGAGCATTCCGTGGCTCAACTCCAACAATCGGCATGCTGTCATTTATACTTGGAACGTATCCATAACCGTCTGGGTTCTCATCTTGGACATACTGGGAGCCTTCTCCCTCACGGCCGATGCGGTACTCAAAGAGATCGTCCTTTATTTCGACAGAGAAACGAACTCCATTGGGGTTGTAGGGTACAGTGATCAGAGCGTCACCGTCCACTGCCTTGATATCGTATTCAAGGTTCGAGGGCCGAATGACAACATCTTCAGCAGAGATCGCCTGGTCATTGTTCCTGGATACCTTGACTACCACATCCGATCCGTACAAGAACTGGGTCCAGGCCATCGTGATCCCAACATCGACCTCCAGCGTAATCTGATCCCACTCATCGCACAATGAAGTGAGGTCACCAGGAAGGCAGATCTTGCCATTGCCATTCCGTGGGATTGTCTCATAAACAAAGGTGTCGTAGTAGTCATCAGAGGCAGAAGCCGTTGCCACCTGAACGCTATACAGATGTGACTGCCTAACATTGCCAACCTCCACCGGGGTCTTGCTGTTGATCTCTCCTGTAGGGTGCCACCATGTGTTTAGCTCAGGTGTACCGGCGGTCCTATTCCCAGAAATCGGGTCTTCAGCCGCATGCGATCTGCGCTCTAAGACAGCACCCTGGGAGGAGTCGAAGAGGCTGGCAACAAGCAGCAGTGGCCATATCTGCTTTGTAGAAAACATTCTGGCGGGGAATATTGAGGTCAGACTCCCAATGATGATGACAAGAAAACCGATTGGAGGACTGGCTTGGGAACAACCCTTAGAGGGGTATCATAACGCTTTTATATACAATAGGCGGTGATGCCATGATTTGGAGCTTGTGTAATTTCCCCGAGAGGATTGAATGCGGGGTTTGTCCTGACATGCAGTAGTCTACAGTGGATCCGGGGTTAAAGTAACACTAGGGCAAAATTCACTATAAAACGGCACTCCTACCCTGACAAACTCTCGCAGGCTTACCGTCGAAGGATATTGGTGGCATTTACTTGCAAGGTTCACTTTCAACAGTGTTGATCAGCAAAGATGCCGAGCGGAGTTGTCGGCTAGCCGTTTGAGGCAATTCACCGAATTCATCAACCGTGTCTGTCAGCGACCTTGTTTCAAAGATCCCGCATTTTTGGTAGAGCTGGGTTGGAGAGGTCAAATCTGACCCCGCACAAATCAGTCCTTGTATCCCGCTATTGTGTCCATGAAAGACATCTAGAAATCTTCCCGATACGTTATTCTCGGTCTTATTATTACGGAGGTTTCGGGAATGTGGCAGGGACGGAATAGAGCATGGTGGTTATAATACGGCGAATTCCCGTATTGGGTTAACGGCCCCAGTCCTTAAATCGCTAGTTTCCGACCACAAACTGGAGCTGTAGGTATGCGGGGTACGGCTTCGGCCTGACGGCCTCATTCTGATATTGCGCAGACTGGGCAACTAAGGATGAGGTGACAGGAAACCGCCATTGAAATCAGATAGAAAGGGTGGTTGTCTCGAGAACACGGAATTTGTAGCCTATATTTGCCAATGCACAAGTACCTACCGTTGATCTACGCCATTTTTTTAACATGAAGGCGTATTTGAAGTCTTCAATTGACTCATTTGTATTGAGAAATTATAATCTAATATATATATATATATATTCAATAAGGTACTCCATCAAATATTTATAAGTGGAAATCTATGGGATGGCTAGAGCTCTGTCACTGATCTAATCATAGGCTGGCCTTGTAGCCATCTTCAACCCACACCAGCGCCTCGAAGGGGCGCAATTGAAACCTCCCGTTAGTTGCTTGTCTGCCATCTTCATAATTGTATATTAATGGCGCTTCACAGGTAGTTCTTGAAACACCATGCGGAACGGTCCACTCCACGTCCTCCTTGGAGAAGTTTAGGAGCACTATCGCTGACGCAGGGCCATAAGCCCTCCGATAACAGAAGACAGATTTGTGAGCCCGGTCCACCGTTTCAAAGCTCCCATAAACCAATATGTTCTTGTAGAGTTTCCGTGTTTTTAGAAGAGTCTGCCAATAAGCGAAAACACTCGTCGGTCTGTCCACTTGATCTTCTGCGTTCCACTTAGTGTAGTCGGGGTTGACGCGCATCCACGGCGTAGAAGTACTGAAGCCAGCGTTTTTCTGTGAATTCCACTGTACAATTCATTAATAAATATTTAAGCACGGGAAGATTTAAAATTCATACTTGGACAGGTGTTCGGGCATGGTCCCGAGCTTTGATATGGATCTCATTCAGATATTGGTCGATTCTTTCCTTGTCATTCCCGAACTCCTCCACGGCGCTATCAACGCATTAGTTTCTAGAATTGGGGCGGATTCGAGGTGGCTACTTACGTTTTCCAATAATTTTGCGTCTCAACATCCTTATATTCCTCGATGCCCCAGTCTTTGGGTATATTTGCCATCCCTAATTCTTGGCCTTGATAGACGAAGAGGGTCCCGGACTGCAGAGCAATAAATGTGGCAAGCATCTTAGCTGCGTACACTCTGAATTGCGGCTCGTCAGATGCAAAACGAGAAACTGAGCGACCCTGGTCATGGTTTTCTAGGAACAAGGCGTTCCAGCCTCCCTCATCATAAAGTCGCGTCTGCCACTTCTCGACAATGTTCTTTAGGTCAATAATATCCCAATTTTGCTTCTCAAACTTGCCACCCGCGCCATTATCCATATCGACTCTGTTAAATAATATTAGACACTTGAATCGGGAAAATGGGACGGATTCGAACTCACATATCGAACTGGAAAATCATGTTCAATTCCTTCCTGTCAGCTGAAACGACATCGATAACGTCTTTCTCGTCCTTTACCCATGGCATTTCACCGACAGCAAAGGCATTGTATTCATCCAGGATACTGCGTAGCTTGCGTAAATGCTCGTGCAGCCGTGGACCGCAGGCATAGTGCATATGCCCCGGTTGATAAAGTTGGCCCTCGACTGTAATTGGGGCATCTGGAAGCCCTGGTGCTTTGCTAATCAGGTTAATGACATCCATTCTGAAACCATCTACCCCCTTGTCAAGCCAAAATCTCATGATCTTTTCAACTTCAAGGGCAACTTTGGGATTATCCCAGTTTAAGTCTGGCTGTTCATAGCAAAACAGACGAAGGTAATACTGTCCGGTCAGCTCATCGAACGACCATGCGCTTCCTAACATCGCCAAGTCAGCTCTTGTACTGCCACAGTTTCCAGCTGTCACTATAACAAACCTACCTCCAAAGATTGATGCCCAGTTATTTGGCGGCTGGCGCTGCCCTTGGCTGTCGAAGCATGGGTCTCTCCAGATATAATAGTCACGCTTCGGATTATTTCTCGAAGACCTGGACTCACGGAACCAATCATGCTGCGTTTCTAAGTAAGCTTGGGATAGGTCACGGGTTTGTATGAAATCACCTGGTCTGAAGTATGGTTAACAACAAGGTCCATGACAAGTTTCATGCCCCTTGCATGCAAACCAGCGACCAAAGCGTCGACGTCCCCCATCGTTCCATAAATGCTGTCGATTGCACAGTAATCGGAAACATCATACCCCATATCAGCCTGGGGTGATTCATACACTAAATTTGACGCAGAGCATTAACATCGGTTGAATCAGCCGCGAGGATAATCTTACCAGGAGACACCCATACGACATCAACTCCCAGTTTCTTGAGGTAGTCCAGCTTAGAATTGATGCCAGCAATATCCCCAAATCCGCCGCCATTCTTGTCGCAGAACGACGCGGGGTAAATTTGGTAGACTGACGCTTCCTTCCACCAGGCTTTTGTCAGAGACGAATGCTTCTCTACCCCCGTGGTATTGACAATGTGCGCGGCCATATTCGGACAAAAGTAAACAGATAGAATACAATAGATGAAATTCCTGTTTTATTTGCCATTGCAACAAACCAAGAGAAAGAGGCGTTAAATACTATGTGTCTTTCCGGCCTAGCGATCGGTGGAGCACACAATGCGGCTCCGAGAAGGACCCGATGACATTGTGACAGTGTAAACTCGGCGGAGACGTATGCTAGCCGAATCTACAAGTCTTCGGCGAACTACTGCTTCTAGAAATCCATACGCAAACTTTGAGTATCGCGCAGCAAGCATACTGAGAATCCTGTAGCTAACTGACCCGATCGGAAGGTCAAAACGAATCGTACCACTGCAGTGTGCACCCCACAGTGTTTAGAACCACCATTCGGCGAGGCATATATCTCCCCACAGATAGCCACCTCAGTATGGAGTATTCCATATCGCAGACTGATTCTTGAAAACGGGGACTGAGCCTCGTCCCATTTGCAGTCTCGATTCCGGCGAATTTCCTAAAACGTACTAGTTAAGTATTTACTGTAGCTCCGGACCCTAAAACAATGGCAGCTCCTTTCCAGCTAATGCACAGCTCAAGGTGGGGTATTGTTGGAAAGCTAAGGGACCCCCAGCGCTAGGGTCATGTTCTATTGGCCAAATGACTCCCGTAGAAGGACCGTCCCCTGTCCGCTAACGTGACAGCCTCAAAGATCTGGGCCATTTCTGACCTCGGCCGTGGGCCGACCTTTGATGGATTGCGAATCTCTCCAAATAATGGAGTGCAAATGATAGAGTTCGGACCGTGGGGTATGGGGTATGGAGTACGGGGACTGGGACGAAGTAGTCGCATGCGTTGTTTTGTTGCGTCTTATAGGGGCCGCTTCTTTTACGGGGAGACTACAATACGTAGGCAGCTTGAAGAGTATATAAATCATGGCTCGCCGCTCTCTCACATTCTCAGATTTTCTTATTCTCGTCACCAAGCCTCTCTCTGGCGCTGGATCTATTCATTGATTCAACATTTCATCCACAGCTCTCTCTACTTTTGGTTTTACAAGACCGCACAAGCATCTGAGGCCGATATAGCTACTCATCAAGCATGGCTACTGATCCTCATGATGCAGACTCGAAGGCGGCGGACGCAAACGCCGCTCACGTCGGCAGCAATGCTGTGACAAGCATAGCAGAGAAACAAAACTCGGACTTCGCCGATCTCATCGAGGATGCTCAGCTGGGCACAGCCAAAGAACAACAAATGTCTATCAAGCAGGCTATCAAGCTCTATCCTAAGGCCATTGGCTGGTCAATTCTTCTGTCTACAGCCATCATCATGGAGGGCTACGACGTCGTTCTAATGGGATCCTTCTTTGCCTTCCCTCCGTTCCAGGAGAAGTACGGTGTGCTGAATCCGGACGGCTCTTACGGGCTCTCAGGAGCATGGCAAGCTGGTCTCTCAAATGCTATCAATGTCGGACAAATTCTCGGCTTGTTCGCAAACGGCATTATCTCGGAGCGTTTTGGTTATAGAAAGACAATGATTGGATCGCTACTCCTCACAATCGCGTTTATTTTCGTTCTCTTCTTTGCGCAAAACGTAGAGACACTGCTCGTGGGGGAGTTTCTAATGGGATTTCCTCTTGGTGTCTTCCAAACACTCACCGTTACTTATGCCTCGGAAGTCTGTCCTGTCGCCCTCCGGTGTTACCTTACCACTTACGTCAACTTGTGCTGGGTCATTGGCCAGTTTATTGCATCTGGAGTTTTGAAAGGACTCGTGGACAGAAAAGATGAATGGGCCTACCGGATCCCCTTTGCTGTACAGTGGATCTGGCCAATTCCAATTATTGTGGGCGTGTTTCTGGCTCCCGAAAGCCCCTGGTGGCTAGTCCGCAAAGGCCGCATTGAAGAGGCGAAGAGATCTATATTACGATTAACCGGCAAGGGCAACCCCGACTTCAATGTCGACGAAACGGTAGCCATGATTATCCACACAAATGAGTTTGAGAAGGAGATTGCGGCAGGGACATCATATGCGGACTGTTTCAAGGGTACGGATCTTCGACGTACTGAGATTGTTTGCCTCACTTGGGCAGCACAAAATCTTTCCGGGGCTGGTCTCATGGCATATTCCACCTACTTCTATGTACAAGCTGGGCTTGCGACATCAAATTCTTTCAGCATGTCTCTTGGTCAATACGGTCTTGGAATGCTTGGGACGCTTTTCTCGTGGGTTCTAATGACCTACTTTGGTCGCCGTACGCTCTACGTTGGCGGTTTGTCTTCTTTGTGCGTGGTCCTTTTCATAATCGGCTTTGTCTCACTTGCCGGCACTGAAAATGCTTCTGCCTCATGGGCCACCGGCTCAATGTTGCTTATTTACACCTTCATATACGATTCCACTGTTGGGCCAGTTTGCTACTCGCTTGTTTCCGAGCTTTCGTCCACCCGCCTTCGCACCAAGACCGTTGTTCTCGCCCGGAATACCTACAATACTCTCTCAATTGTAAATAACGTCATAATTCCATTCCAATTAAATCAAGTAGAATGGAATTGGTCGGGTAAGGTTGGATTTTTTTGGGGTTGCATTTGCCTCACAGTTGTGGTCTGGTCTTTCTTCCGACTTCCTGAGCCCAAGGGCCGTACCTATGGCGAGCTCGATGTCCTGTTTGAAAAGAAAGTCGGCGCTCGGAAGTTTAAAGGAACCGCAGTTGATCAGTTCCAGGGAGACTCTCATGTCTTCAAAGAGAAGGCCATGCATATTGAGGAGGTTGAAAAATCATAGTTATTTTGGCTTTATCGGGGGAACGTTCTGTAATTGGTTTTCAGTCTTGAACTTATTGAAGTGGTTTAATAAATTTTGTAAATTTGATAAATATTCACAGAATTTGAACTGCTCTAGTCCGTGCGTCAAAATAGTGTTATAAAGTATATAATGTTGCCCTTCTCCCAAATTAAATCATTAGCAAATTTGTAATGTTATTTTGTTTGGCAGCGTTTGTTTCGACTGGCCTACGTGTTGCACCCCCCTCAACTTCTCATTTCGTGTCCATGGACCCCCGTAAGCGGATTAACCTTGTTCCATCCCCAGGTTCGTGGGGAAGTTCTTCCCCACAATACCGGATGCCTCGTGCATGGGATATAACATCCAGTACACCTGCAACTGAGAATTATCCTATTCAAAATTTACGGATAACTTATAATCATCTTTTGAAGACCTCACCAGTACTGCGTCTTCAACCATGTTTAGCCCCTATGGGCAAAGCGGCCCTGGCGCAACACCAGAGGTCCACTTCTACGGCAACGTACGTCGTGCATGCGATTGCTGTAGGAAGAAAAAGATCCGATGCGATGCCTCTTTACCATGCCGGAACTGTCGTACAAAATCACTTACGTGCACCTATTTGCACTCTGCGAAGATGAGAGGTCTGGGGTGGAAACAGGACAACACAGCGCTTGAAACTATTTCCATAGGCAATGGCGAGCCGGGCTACGACAGACGGCAGAGATTACCAGCCAGTAATTCTTCACAAACCTCGCATGATTATTCGTATGAGTGCTCTTTGGACGGCTTGGGACCAAGTCAACCAAGCAATATCTCTGTTGCGAGTCACAACGATGCATCTATCGCCTCGCCAGTATATACTGAAACCTACGGAACGCCGGGACTGGCTTCACAGCGCGCAGTTTCTGAGAATTCATACGATGACTGGCCTAGCAAAAAACCGCGTATTCAAATATCGCCTGGGGATCTCTTACCGGTAATAGAGATGTACTTTGACCACCTGTTTGCGATAATGCCAGTCCTGGATCGAAACAAGTACCTCAGCTCAAAAACGCTTGAGGATCAGATTAGCTTGGCTCCTGGAGAGCATTCCTTGCTAAATGCTGTTTCAGCACTGACGATAGTGCAGCTCAGTCTCCCAGGACACTATGTGCCCAGTGAGAATCCAACTATATCTGCTGCGATGCTAATTGACGAGTGTTTGCGGATACGCCATAAGTGCAATTACATTGAAAATCCAAATCTGTCAACCGTTTTAACATCGTTCTTCTTGTTTGGCTATTACGGAAACCTAGAAAAACATAACCAAGCTCGTCATTTTCTCCACGAAGCTATCTCGTTTGCCGAAGCAATTAAACTTGATGACGAAGTCTACTTGTCCCAACTGGACTCTAGACAGGAGCAGTGGTACCGGAGAACATTCTGGCTTCTGTTCGTTACAGAAAGGTATGTACAAAGAATTATCCCTCGATCAAAGCTAACCATATTGCAGGGCATATGCTCTTCAGCAGCAGAACCGTATTAAAATCCAGACTACATTAATCAAACTACCGGCAGTCTTTGGATCAGAAGAACCGCAACTTCTATACGGGTTTGTTAACCTTGTCAACTTGTTTCTCGTCATCGATAGCACGTTTATATCCATGGTGAATAATACGTCAAAGAGCGCCGACTTTTCCAAGACATGGCTCGTTGAAGTCCTCGGCAAGCTTACCGCATCGTCTGTGACATATGAAAGCCTTGAGACGCACCAACTTGACATCTTGGTATCCAGACAGTGGCTACAGATGCTTCTGTGGCAACTTAGTGTGAAACAAGGCCTGCTCACTACGAGCTCGACCGAGGAACCTTTCAATCTGCAATATCCTATTCTCCTCGCACGAGATGTCGTGAGAACTATCGGCTCGGTGAACCAGGAAACATTAGATTCCCACGGCATTGGGATGGTTAGTTTACCAAAAGTCTCTCCCACCAAAACTACTACTAACGTCTATCTCGCATCATAGGAGCAAAAGTTGGCCGATATAGCAGCCTGTTTAACGGACGTTCTGAAATGTGCTGAGGGTGATATGTCGGAACCATACCCTCAAGGCCGCGAGTACCTTGTAGCTATGTTTGAGCAACTGTCACGGATGAGGGGGGCTCAATCGCGCTATTTGCAGCCCTTACTAGAGAAATCCCATGCCATCACCTGCTAGATGTTCTCATTACCAATAGATTTCGATCTAGGATCTACTGAGATAAGTAACTGTATGAGAATAGAGTGTTGAATACGCCAAGACGGCCAGACCGATGAGCTAGCGGACAGTGGAACGTTGTCAGTGCCACCGTGGTGAAGAGGCTTGTAAGAGACCCCAAGAGGTATTCGGATTATTTCGCTTCCACCCCTCACCGTTCAATTTTGCGTGCGAGTAGCTAAAGATACAAATAGGCTTGGGGTGATTAACGTGTGGTGCGAGAGTATTAAGTACATGGGCGAGGTTACATTGTGATTTGTGATACCCGAAGGCTGTGTGGGTTGAAGCCGCCAAGTCAACCTTACCAACCCATTAGATAAACAAGAGATAGAAAGCCACGAAACATATCATATTCTCTAATAAACAAACAGCGCACCGACAGGGTGAAGCCTGGGCACGGCTGCGGGACTCGAGTAGTGCTTACTGGGTTTTGACAGCAACACTATGCGGGGTAGCTCCGGTTGTTACGACCCTGGACGTATTTCACTTCATTCTCACATCCCAATGGTCAACACGCAAGCCATCGCAGCCACAATAATCACGCGGCCATAGGTAACATAGATTATTGTCTCACAGCAAAACAAACTTTTCCTCCGGGTCGGAGATGAGGATTTTCGCTGCGGCAACTCGGACCTCTCGTCCCTTTTAAATAGTATAAACAATCTCACCCCCAGTGTTCCCATCTCATCGCGTGTCTATTCTCCTCATTGCGCGAGCTAATAGCTGCTCAATATGGCGGATCCTAAAGGTGAACCTGAGATTAACAACGCGTAGGCTAACCCCCATCGTCACGGAAGAGTCCAAGCACTGAGCAAGGCTAACCATTCCCTCTCCACACAGCCCGGTGACAGAACCTGTTGCGGCCCCTGTTCCTGAAGATGCTACGAAGCAGCGCAAGGGCTCCGTTTTCGTAGATAAAAGCCATGAAAAGGACAGCTTTGCAGCCTTGACGGAGAATGTTACTGGAGAGTCCGTCACTCACCCCCCCCACAGCCGTAGCTTAACTGAGACCATTCACAGAATCAAAAACCCTCTTATTGGAATTCCCAAGGATCAACTTATCCAGGATGTCGAGGAATTCGCTTCCGAGTTCGACTTGCGTGAGATGATCCCCATTCTCATCAAGGGAGCCCTCGTCGCACAGAGCCCGGCGCGCATCGACGAGATCACCGAGCTCAACGACGAAGACCGCGACATTCTACGCGAGGAAGTCACCAACAAGTGGAAGCACCCGAGAATCCTCTACTTAACCATTGTGCTGAACTCGATTGCCGCTGCTATTCAGGGATGGGATCAAACTGGTACGTTCCCCATTTGGCGCATTCGCAGCTTAGTAGCTTACATTGCTCGCAGGATCAAACGGAGCCAACCTGACCTTCTCGCCGGCGCTTGGGATTCCTGACACAGGAGATTTCTGCAAGGATCCTGCCAACACGGCGACCTGTGACAAGAATTCTTGGATTGTGGGGTTCATAAACTCTGCCCCATATATTGCGATTTGCGTTTTGTACGTTTGAATCACTCCCAGCAGCCTACAGCTGTTCTAACACCCCATGTAGTGCAGCGTGGATATCCGATCCCGTCAACCACATCCTCGGCCGTAGAGGAACAATCTTCGTTGCCGCCATCTTCAGTCTACTCGCTCCTTTTGGTGAGGCCACAGTGCAGACATGGCCCCAGCTGGTCGTGTGTCGTGTTCTACTCGGGATCGGCATGGGTCTGAAAGAAGTTACCGTCCCCGTCTACTCCGCAGAGATCGCGCCGAGAACAATCCGTGGTGGTTTGGTTATGTCCTGGCAAGTATGGACTGCGTTTGGCATTCTCCTCGGGACATGTGCAAATCTCGTCTTCGTCGGTACTGGCAAGCTCGTCTGGCGCCTTCAGTTCGGCTCGGCCTTTGTTCCCGTCATACCTCTCCTTATTGGTGTCTACTTCTGCCCTGAGTCTCCGCGTTGGCTCTTGAAGAAGCGCGAGGTTAGTAAGGCATACAGATCTCTTGTTCGTCTACGAAACTCGGAGCTACAGGCGGCCAGAGATCTGTACTTCATTCACGCCCAACTTGTCTACGAGGATGCTCTGCTGGAGAAGTCCGGACTCTCGAAGAACAGCAACATGTTCACTAGATTCGTTGAACTGTTCACCATCCCTCGTCTTCGCCGTGCTACCCAAGCTTCAGGTGTGGTTATGTTGGCACAGCAAATGTGCGGAAGTAAGTGAAACACATTCGCCATTTGCAATTGTAGGCTAACGAATACGTAGTCAACATCATGTCGTTCTACTCCTCCACTATCTTCCGAAATGCTGGCGCCTCAGATATTGTCGCACTCCTCGCCTCCTTTGGCTTCGGTCTCGTCAACTTCGTCTTCGCATGGCCCGCCGTCTGGACAATTGATACCTTCGGCAGACGTGGTCTGCTCCTATTCACATTCCCCAACATGTCATGGACTCTCCTGGCCGCCGGTATGGCCTACTTTATCCCCCAGGAACAGACCGCCCATCTAGGCGTCGTCCTCTTCTTTGTCTACATCTACGACGCCTTCTACTCCCCCGGAGAAGGCCCCGTCCCCTTCACCTATTCCGCTGAAGTCTTCCCGCTCTCACACAGAGAAGTCGGTATGTCATGGGCCGTCGCCACAAACAATTTTTGGGCGACGGTCGTTTCGCTCACCTTTCCGCGCCAGTTGCGCGCCTTTGGTACTCATGGTGCATTCGGTTTCTACGCTGCCATGAACCTCGTCGCCCTCTTCCTCATCTTCTGCTTCATGCCTGAGACGAAACAGCACACGCTCGAAGAGCTGGATTATGTCTTTGCCGTCCCAACGCGCACGCATACAAAGTATCAGCTTGGTACTGTGTTGCCATGGTGGATCAAGAATATCCCAAACTTCATCCGTGGAAGGCAGCCAACGCATTGTCCAGAGCTGTACAAGTTTGAGGACGACTCTTGGGCTCATAATGAAGAACCTAAGGGCTCGGGCTCGGGGCCGGACGCGGCACCGCGTGATAAGGATGAGGTGGAGGTGCCGGTTTGAAGCCGATATGAGAGTGAATGGAATTGATGCTTATTGAGTTTGGTTCTTAGAGCCGGAGAATGAGATGCAGTTAGCATCCTATAATTCGAGAAGATGGAGGAACTTTGTCTCTGATGGTTAATTTTTCAAGTCCGGTTTTGATATCCTGTCGTTAACTCTTAGCTTATTAGTCCGAGATATCCAATTTCAGTTCGTCTTGCAGTTCTCCATTTGTCTACAGATTAAATTGCTCCAAACCCTTGATATTATATAAACAAGAGTAAGTAGATAGATGAATTTGAAGTGAACATGAAATAAGTCGCAATAAATCTCGCCTACTGATTGACCATTGTGTGGGCAAGCGTAAAGGTGTATATACAACACCCCGCTACCTTAGTTTATTCTTACCTGCACTCAACCAGTACGCGTAAACAACAACATCGTCAGCCCTGCTGCATTCCAATATGGACAACACCACCCGGAATGGCCGTGTTTCTGCGTCTCCTGGTTCTAGACACCACAAGCGCCCCCTCAAGATCAAAGATGAAGATGAAGATGAAAAGCCCAGGCTCCGCAAGCGTCTCCGCGAGGTCAAAGGTGAAGATGAAGAGCCCGGACACCACAAGCGTCCCCGCGTGGCCAAAGACGAAGATGGGGAGCCTAACTCCATCCTCAGTAACCGCAACTCTCGCTCCGGCACGCCTTTCCCATCTCCAAACCTAGGACTGAGCGATATCATACCCGACGAGGAAGAAAGCACCTTCCACCTCCCTGCCAGCCTCGACCGACACGCTTGCCTTCGCTGCCTGAAGTTTCTTGCGTCCGAGCCGAGATTTGAGTGTAAATTCCAAGCACGCTCAGTAAAGTGCACTCGCTGCACTCGCCTCAGCAGCAAGTGCGAGCCGGTGAGTTTCCCGCGCCACCCCGCTACGTGTCCTGCATAGTAACCCTGCGGTATTATCTTAGGTCCCTATCTGCGCCGATGCCGAAGCTCGCCGCCTCCTCGTCTTGCAGGCCGAATACGATGAATCCCTCCCGCGCGAGGCAGAGGCTCTGCGCCATTGTGTAGTGGCCGCGGCTGACGAACTTGCTGTCTCGGTCCGCTTGGAGGCACAGCGCCTTCCGAAGTCAGACAGGGAAATCAAACTTGCCCTTTTGCGTGGTCAAGAGGAGATGATTGGGCTGCTTCGCAGAATTGAGGTTAGTGGCCCTCCAGGCTTTCTTTGTTGGGCTGTTACTGACATTGCACAGGCCAATTTGGCTGTTCCAGGTCAGGAAAAGAAGACGGAGGGAAAGGGAAAGGGCAAAGGAAGAACTTAGGCTGTAGTATTCTGGCGTTGGTTCTGCGTCCTTGAACTTGCTTTTTTCTGCGGGCTCTTGCCATTCCTGGTGCCTGCGGGCGTGATTGCGCCTTTGGTCTGGGCTGTTTACTCACAATGTTTATGGAGGGACGAGACCTGATGCTGACGAAGTATCATGTCGCCAAGACCTCCAGCCCCTACACAACTTTTAATCCCAGCCATCGGATGCATATGTGCTACCCAGCCTTCGCATATGTGTCACAGTGATAACGTCGCTTCCGTATCCTTCGACAACAGAGCCTTGCCCCAAACATATGCCCCCATTTCGCTGTCTACCCGACTTTCACCACAGCGTCTATCTCTGCTCCACTTTTTGACCCTTAGGACTCTTGGCACCGGGTCCGCGTCTTCCCCCAAAGGTCAGGTCATACGGCGTTCCCTTGTGGCTTCTTGATTCGGGACAGCGTAATACATGTGTAAAAATATACTGAAACATAAGGTCAGAATCAACATCCGATGTCGTCGAACTTCCAGATGAAGCTAGCAGAGACTATACTGTTGGTGATGGCCAACTGCCGCAGTGGCGCACCCACCTTAAATTCAGCGTCTCCGAATGGTGAGTAGGAGATGCAAACAGAACAAACTATTGTTCTTACTGCAGCAAGTACACACCGAGGCAAGGAGAGCAAGGAAGCATCCTGTGGTATCAGCACTAACAAGCTTCCTTTTGTGGAATTTAAGGCTGCGGAGGACCGACTCCCCCGCAAAACACCCGGAGAGGTTCCATTTGAGGAAAGAGCTTTGGTCTGAACGCTTGGCGGGGTTCTCTTGGCGACGACTCCGGTCACAACAGACTTGCCTCACTGACCCAACCACCCCGTGCCTGCCAAGCGCCTCGCGCACGCGATCTTGCGTTGCAACGTTCCTCCTGCCTTTATGCGATTAGGTTATCAGTTCCGGGCATGGTGGACATGCCGACTGGTCCAGTAAGTGCATCTAACTTTGTCAGCTGTGAGTATGGATCGTCGGCCCTAAGACTTCGTTGTGGCTTCGGTGCCCGTATGTGCACCTTTTACGGCGATTACAATGCGTGATCATCGCGTCTACCGCCGGTATTTGCTTAGGACGATAGCCTTAACCTTTCATAGCCCGTCAAACTGTCATGGGGATGGGCCTATACCTCCCTAGTGCTATAGACAATGGGTATATAAAGATGGGGGGTAGGTCCGTTGTTCGGGCATTCCTCTACTCCATATCCACAAGACATCACTTCCTCCGTTCCAATTCTCAAGATACCCCGCCATCATGAAGCTCTCTGTCGTTGCAGCGCTGGGTGCCGCCACCCTGGTCACCAGCAGGACAATCAAGACCGCCAACCATGTGGCCATGGAGCGGTTGATGGACATGAAGGTCTCTTCTCGCGAGAAGCTCCGCAACGACGGATACTTTGAGGCTGGGAGATTTAAGTCCATCAAAGAGGTGCAGACCTGCACTGACGGCAAGGCTGGCGAGTACAGCTGTAACGGCGTGGACCTCCAGGCCTTCGCGAGCCACGAAGACTTGGGAAGCAAGACCAAGGAAGGCAATGATCTCTGGGGTAAGTTCTTCGGCTAAGTTGGGTTTGCCGGGTAGCTGACTAAAATGCTTTATAGGCTGGGCGTCAGAGGATGGTCGTGAGTTTGGTGTTATTGGCCAGACAGACGGAACTGCCTTTGTAGAGGTCACCGCAGATGGTCAGATCAAGTACTTGGGCAGACTTCCTACCCAGACTGAGGACAGCATCTGGCGTGACATTAAGGTCATCGATGGATACGCCTACATTGGATCTGAGGCTGCAGGCCATGGCCTGCAAATCTTCGACCTCCGTAAAGTATGCCAGCCCTGGAAACGAGTTGATCGTATGATATTCTAACGAAACTACTAGCTTCTGACGGTCACCGAGCCAACTGTTTTCGACATCTCGAAGGACCTCACGGCGTGGTTCGAAGGCTTCGGCAGCTCCCACAACATCGTCGCGCACGAGGAGGCCAACATGATCTACGCTGTCGGCACTGGACGCAACACGTCATGCAAGGGCGGCCTCTTCATGGTGGATGTCTCGGACCCCGCCAACCCCACTTCGCCCGGCTGCGCCAGCGAGGACGGATACGTGCACGATGGTGAGCCCTTTATTCCTTGAACACCCAGGTACAGCCTAGACTAACTCTCCCAGCTCAATGCGTCATCTACAAGGGCCCAGACTCCCAGTACAATGGCCAGCAGATCTGCTTCAACTACAACGAAGACACCCTCACCATTGTCGATGTAACTGACAAGTCTGCACCCAAGCAGATCTCCTCCACCCCATACGAAGGCTCTTCGTACACCCACCAGGGCTGGATTGTTGACCCTGAGAACATGGCCTACCTTCTCCTTGACGACGAGCTTGACGAGAAGGACAAGACCGGTGTGGCTGCCAACGGCCACACCACTACCTACATTGTCGATGTCAGCGCCCTCGCTAAGCCGACCTTCAAGGGTATTTACCAGTCACCAGTCAAGTCCATTGACCACAACCAGTACATTATCGACGGCATTTCATACCAGTCCAACTACGGCTCCGGACTCCGCATCGTTGATGTCAGCTCTGTGGCTGAGGACCCCAGCGGTAAGGGGTTCAAGGAGTTGGCCTTCTTTGACTGCCACCCTGAGGATGATGCGGAGGGTGGTGTCGTCGAGTTCTTCGGATCGTGGAGCGTGTACCCATACTTCAAGAGCGGAAACATCCTGTTGAACAGCATTGAGAGGGGTCTGTACTCGCTGAAGCGCAGCGCTTAAATTAGGCTGTAGCTTTGGGGGTGTTTGTGTGGGTTATGAATAGCGGTGAGCTTGATGTTCGTTTACATATTTTAAAATAGCCTTGTCTGTGAATATCTATGATATATGATAAAAATTACAATTACTTCATGTATTATTTCCATCTGGAATACATTTATGCAGACTTGATTCGCTTCACGTGATCCAACGGTGAGTCTTCACTCTGATGCTGGAGCCTGGAGGAGTTGGTTGGTTGTTGGTTCTCATGAGTTAGCCGCCGGGAGAATTTCGCCTTAATATATGGAAGTATGAGCTTCTCAATATACTAACCTCCCTCGACTGGGCTTGCGTTGATATCTTTTCCTCTTCAATTACCTACATCTACAAAATAATTCCCATAGTTAGTAATGTCCAAGTCCAGTGCATCCACCGCAAACCAGCCCGAACCCTTCATCGTCCTCCCAACATCCACACACACACACACCCTCATCCTCCTCCACGGTCTCGGCAACAACGGCGAGAAATTTGGCACCGAGCTCCTCGAAACCGGCATCTCCTCCAAGGGACTCACATTCGTCACCGCCTTCCCAGGCACAAAATTCATCTTTCCCAACGCCCGAAAGCGGCGCTCGAGCGCCTTCCGCCGCGCGGTGATAAACCAGTGGTTCGATATCGCTTCTGTGGAGGACCCAGCGCATAGGAGAGATACGCAGGTAGAGGGCTTGGGGGAGTCGGCGGAGCATGTTAGGTCTATCATTGCGGCGGAGCTAGAGACGATTCCGAAGGAGAATATCGTCTTGGGGGGGCTGAGTCAGGGGTGTGCGATGTCTTTGGCAGTTCTTTTGAGTCTGGAGTGTCCGCTGGGTGGATATTTTGGGATGAGTGGATGGCTGCCGTTTAGGGAGGATATTGTGGATGTCGTCGCCCCGGTTGGGGAAGAAGATGACCCTTTCGCCGATGAGGGGGAGGATGGGGAGGTGCTGGAACCGGCACTTATGGCGGTCAGTTTGGTGAGAGATATCTTGTCGGTGGATTCTGGGGCGCCTAGTAAAGAGAGGACGAGCTTGACGACGCCGGTTCTCTTGTGCCACGGGGAAGACGATGAGAAGGTGAAATGCAACCTAGGAAAGGAGGCTTCACAATGCCTTTTCTCACTTGGAATGCCGGTGACTTGGAAATGCTATCCTGGGTTGGGGCACTGGTATAAGATCCCGGATGAAATAGATGACATTTTTGAATTTCTTGAAGCGAAATTATCTTAAATTTACTATAAAATTCTAGACTTCACTGGATCGTATATTTTGAATATCAAACCCATATGTTCCGGCTAAAGAAAACAACTCGGATATAATACAAGTCTTTATGACGACGCTGAATAACTACCAGTGTTAGATTTGACTCCGAGTGATATATAGAAACTAAGCTAAATCCAAGTTACCAATTCCACACCCCTTCGCAGCTTCCTCTCACACCCTATGTCCGCTGACGCCACTACGCACACTTACAAAACTGGCAATTAGCATGCGCCGTACGCCATTCCTGCAATTTCTTTGCCTCACCCCTCCGAGCTGCTTCCTGTCTATGTGGTGGTAGCAGCGCAATCTTCTCCACCGTATTTTTCGACCGGCGATGCCGCTCAGCATGCCATTTGCTCTCATGCCGCTCTCTTAGATCAACAGGTAGTTTTGGCCCCTTCGAGGACTTCTTGAAAGGCCATATATCAGATATCAAGATCATAAACTCATATTGCTCCTTATGTTTGTCGAACTGCCGGTTTTGTGTTGAGGGAGGGATGTCGAGGAGCTCTGGGCACTTGTTGAAGGCGTCCATGTCGTCGAGGAATTTGTGGCCGAAGATTATGTCGCATGGTAGGTTTTCAATGACATGAAACGGGGTGTATAAGTCGTCATCTCCTTCTCCATGTGGGGGATATGCACTCCCATTAGGGTCAGGCTCGAGTGTAATTTCGGTTGTAGGTGTGCGTGGCGCTCGTTCAGGCGGCTCAGCTTCTGGCTCGCGCCAATCCAGGGTAAGATTCGAGACGTAGACCTGCCCGAGAGTCTCTATAACGTCTCCGTTACCAATCGCTATCTTAGTTCGAGCCTCGGGGCGCCTATCGATTCGAAACCCTTCCCTCTCTGCGCATGCCAGGGACATGACGTTGATGTCTGATCCAGTATCTGCAACTGCCTCGAGCTGTCGCCCATCAAGTGTGCATCGTAGCCTGTTTTTAGGGGATCCAATCCACAACAGTGACGATACGTCACTCATCTCCACCGGGCAGTTCTCGAGCAGGTGCCTGTACTTGGTGAGGATCTCGGCTTCTCTCAAGAAGCTCATGCCCATGACAACAGGGACCGGACAGTCTTCCAGGACATAAAACCAACGCTTCTTCTTCCAAAGAGGGCTGCCTGGCAGATCAACGGTTTCCAATACTCGTCCAATCGACCACACAATATCCCCATTTCCAACTTCGAATCTCTTTCTGTCTTTGACTTTGCGACGAATACGAAATCCGTGCTCAATCGCACAAGCTTTCGATATAATATTCATTTCTGATCCTGAATCGGGACACGCGAGATGATCTTCACCGTTGATTTGGATCCGAAGAACTTTACGTCTGTTCTCACGTGGTTTTGTATTCAAGGAGGATGCGTAGGGGTCCAATCGATATAAGAGGGGATCTCCCTCCTTGTACCTGTTACCCAAGTGCCGTGGGTGGCCTAGGATACTCTGCTTCTCACGCGGTTTTTTATTGAGTGAGGATGGGAAGGGTAATCCTCGACGTTGAAGGCGATCTTCCCCTTTATGCCTTCCATTCGAACGCCAGGTCCACGTCGGAATGTGTGTCGTTGGATTTAAAACCTTGGAAGGGTTCTCCTCTGTTACCCCTGTGCATTTTCCCACTAACCATCCTAACCTTGCGATGTCTACCCTCAAGAATTGCCGCCTTTCCCAGTCATCTATTACCCATTTACATTCTCCTGTCGTCCGCTCTATCGGTTCATTTAGTTCCGGTCCGACATAATTCTTGTTGTCGTACGCGCTCTGGCTACTACCAGCGAGCTTCTCTTCCTCGCGCAGGAGGCCAGCGGTAGTCTTGATGGGCTGACCCCTGATGCTAGCTTCGTAAGCGGCATCACCAAACTCGTCGACAAAGTTTCCGAACAGGTCAGAGGGGTCTAGGTTTCTCTTAGCTGGTGACGGCGGAGTTACGTTCGTCAACTTCTCAGTCTCCAGAGACGCCGACGGTATTGGCGGGACTTCATAATCCTCGTTTGTACTGTGTATGTCGGGAGACATGTGTTGCTGGTCGTCAATCTCGCCTGTATGGCTGGGTTCAGTTGCGAAAGCTTTCTCACTTTTAAGCGATGCAAGTGCTACCGCTGCTAGACGTTCTAGATCCCTCAGCTGTCCAGACGGATCCCCCGGCTGTTCACATGGAGGCCGGTAATCGTAATTGACTTCTATGTCCCTGCCATCCGACGCCGACCGAGGAAACGACGAGCGTTCACCGCCCTGCTCCCCGAGGGGTTTGGCTTGGGTGCTGGGGAGGTCGTCATCATACGACACGTCGAAGCCGGGAATGGAGTCAAGTAGAACGGCGCCGCCAGGATTAGGCCCAAAATAGTTGTCGTTAATCAATGGGTCAAGGGGACCGGTGTGACTGCCTGACGGCGCCTCGAGGTCCATGTCCGCGGGGATTGGACCTTGATGGGGCGCATAGTGCTCCTTGACGATATGGCGATTTAGTTCCACCTCCGTCGGCAATCCATGCTCATGATACATACAAAACGGATCAAGGCATATCCACGGCCGACTACGGTCCTTCTCGTATCCTTTCAGGTCAGAAAGTAGCCCGAACTTTTCGGTGGCGTCGGGGATGGTGAGCTTCTTCCACAAAGACTTCATCGTTGCAGCAGTTTCAGCTGCCGTCATGTTTCTGAGGGTATGGGGGCCCCGTGTACCGTCCGCGTCCGAGTCTGAGTCGTGGCTCGGGAATCCATTGGACTCTGG
Organism: Pseudogymnoascus sp. VKM F-4513 (FW-928); assembly: GCA_000750755.1. Classification (NCBI taxonomy): domain Eukaryota; kingdom Fungi; phylum Ascomycota; class Leotiomycetes; order Thelebolales; family Thelebolaceae; genus Pseudogymnoascus; species Pseudogymnoascus sp. VKM F-4513 (FW-928). The sequence continues at coordinate 23,555 of JPJW01002142.1, forward strand.
AGCGCTGGGATGGCTTTGATGACCTTGGCTAGGCTCGGGATCTGACGTTTTAGAGGAATCGTGGATAGGCTCGTCGTCGGCGTCTTCACCGAACTTGACCTTGAACTTGTGTTGACTTTTGCTTGGCTGGCTTTCAAAGTCGACTGGCGATATAAATTCATCGTACCCAGAGTCACTGAAGACTGGGTGGTGTGGGCTGCGTGCGAGGCCTGACGGGCTGGTATGATCGTAGAGAAGCTCGTCAAGGACGATTTCATCATTGGCACCACCATATAAAGCCCCCCCACCATTGACTGGCTCATCACGCATGGGCTCGTCGGACTCAAAGGCGTCGGAATAGCTCTGCATGACCGAGGAGAGCTCGTCGTGTGACCGGCCGAGGCCGAAGATGGGCGAAGGCGAAGGCGAATCTGGGTGGACCTCATCCTGTGTATCATAGGTGGACACCGAGCTATTGATCGGCTTCCCAGACATAAATCCATGCATGAACTTGTCGTCCTTAATGGCGGCGGAGTGGACTGTCATAGATGTGATGAGGTCGCTGCGTGACAGGCCGAGGGCGGCGATGGGCGAATCGAGGTCGATATCATCATCCGCATCATCGCCGGCCGCCGAGCTCTTGACCGACCCATCAGACTTCAACTCTTCGTACTCCTTATGGGTAATCCTCGATCTCTTGTCCAACCTTCATGACACTATGTTAGCCTTCAGCCTTCTCTGTTGCAAAAGCCATCACCAGTGGTAGCAAGTCAAGACTCGCCGTCCGTCATTGCTGTTACTCAAAGGGAGGATATTAGATATACGCACGCAAACTGACGAGCCGATATCTCATATAGCTCCCTATACTTGACTCGCCCCTCCTCCGTCGCAGGCACCAAATCGCTATGCTTCTCCAAAAAATGGCCCCAGATACCCTCCCGTGACGAGTAATCGGCGTGGAGCTTGGGATGGCCAAAGCAGAATCCGCACGTAAACTCGTTATTCTGTTTCGCTACCACGCCGTGCCAGTATGCTTCGGCCGAGCCAGGCACGGCATTCGCTCTGTACATCTTCTTCTACCGCATTCATGCGTGCGTAGGCGCGAGGAATTTTCGTGAAATGAGATATCGATGAGCCCACGCAAACACAACCAGAGTAACTAAGATCGATTGACGAGGAGATTTTTTCACGACAGGCACGGCTGGCAGTGGTGTGAGTGAGGCGCAGGCCTCTCCGCCATATCTGACCGATTGTGCGTTGTTGGTTGGGGGCTGAGAGACAGGCATCCAACAAGGCTGCATGAGGCGGCACAAATTGCAACCCATTTCCGCCATCATCACCATCCTCAAAGCCCCCCATATCTCTGCTCCTAGAATCCCCAAATCCGGCTCCCGATGTAAAAAAAAAACATCCCCCAGCAAATGAATCCAGGCTACCCGCTGCCAAAACCGCTAAATGGCTTCCCCCGCGTAGCGCAAAAGCTGGCGTCGGACCCAGACAAGACGACCACGATATTCCGGCGCTTTGACCGGCTGTCGGCGCGGAATTTGATTCTGCTTGAGGCGGAGTTGGCGGAGCTGGAGGAGAGGTTGGAGAGGTGGGATGAGAGGGATAAGTTGTCGGTGGAGGAGGAGGTGAGGGAGTGTCATACGGAGTGGAGTGCGTTTGAGCGGTTGGCGGGGGGGAGGGATGCGGATGGCGAGCTGGTGAATCCGGAACAGGCGGCGAAGATGGAATTGGTGTTGAGGATTAGGGCGAAGTTAAAGGAGTACCGTGAGTGCTCGCTCGATATTCGAACCACGTTTTATTGTGCAGAATATTAATTATGAGAAATAGACGAAGCTCTCGCGGTCCACCAGACGTTGTTGAATTCTAAGCCGCCGGCTGCGACGACTATAAAGGGCATGAAGGAATGGTTCACGGGAATCCACGATGGGAAACACTACGCCGCGCCGCAGCTTTTCGGGGCAAATGAGAAGAGATTCGATGATCCGTATGATCTTGTTGCTCTGCGCGTGCCAGCCGATCAAGACAGACTGTCCGAGTTCATCCTGAACTATTTTGGCGGCTTCTTTGCAGTTCGTCTCCCTTTACCCCTCACATCCCATATTATAATACCCATACTAACCCCTCCCCCCTCCAGGCAACAGCAACAGACGCCCACACCTCCTACATCCGCGAATCCTCCCTCGCCAAGTGCGTCACAATCCTGACCTCCATCCTAACCGCCATCCTCCTCTTCGGCTCCATCGCCTCCCTCTACTTCGTGCACAACGGCCCCGCGCTCCTTGGCATGCTGGGCGGCTGGACGGTGCTCTTCGCTGTCGCGGTGGGCTGGCTGACGAATGCGAGGCGCGATCAGATCTTTGCGGCTACGGCGGCGTATTGTGCGGTGCTGGTTGTGTT
>JPJW01002144.1:0-32442 GCA_000750755.1 Pseudogymnoascus sp. VKM F-4513 (FW-928)
AGGTGGGAGGAGGGATGGGGAGTTGGATGGGAGGGGTTGGGTATTGACTGGTAGAGCGGTTTTTCTAGGAGGCTAGATTGGGGTTTGACGGTGGGGTGATTTCTTGATGCGTGTTGAGTGACAGAGTATATAGCTTGCGTATCTGGGGTTTGGAGTTTATCGGGATAAGGGATGGGATATCACACTACTCTGTTTTTTCCGAGTCGGCCACGCCGCATTGCTGGGGCCTTTTTTGTTCATGGGGGGTATAGGCATCTAGTATTCGAGTCTATAAGAAATAGATATAAACAAAAACAAACAGTATAATACAACAGAAATGTTGTTCTATAGCGAGACAATCTTTGTCGAATTATTTTCGGCAGGAGCGCTGGGGCAGGGCTCTCAAGACACCAAGCCCTGGAGTATAGTGGAGGCAAGACACTATCTACCACGTTATCTCGGGAGGTGCAGCATATGTGCCTGCAGCTGAATCTCCACTGCAAGTCTCCGGCACCTTGTTTCCGGTAGACTCTCCCCAGGACGGAGGAACCGTGCCACTACGTCTATCGATGGCCGTTAAGAATGATGCATAAGACCAAGTGAGCTCTACAGCAGAGAGTGGCGCGCCATCATCCCTTCCGAACTGCTCTGCCAGAGACCCATCGGCTGGAGTGTACTTCTGTACGACTGCCACGAAACCATCGGCGTAGGTCTTGACGGCGGCCGTCAGAGACGTATATTCGGTGGAGTTGGCAGTGTATGTGCCTGCGGCCGCGTTGGAATCGAGGTCCTTGAAGAATGGCAACGAGACATCGGAGATGGTGAGAGTGCCTTGGGTATCCCACTGGTACAGAGCATCATAGAGCAGCTCGGCCGCTGCGAGGGTGGCAAGATACCATGGGTTTCCGCCTTGGTAGACGTCCTCGGAGTATCTGCCAACAGCAGCAGCTGATCCAGCGGCATTGGCGCTGTTGATCCCGTACACGGAGCGGAATGAGTCGACCACCTTCTTGTGGTTGGAAAGGGCGCGGGCGGAGCATGGTTGGAAGGTTTCGTCATCACATGCTGCGGCCGGGTCGAATGTGAGAATGTTGGCGAGAAGGGAGTTGGCATCCAGGCCGGATCTTCCGCTAGTTCCGAGGTTGGAAACTACGGCTTCTCCATCCCAGAAACTCTGGAGGAAGCACAGAATCTGGGGAGCTTGGGAGACACAGTTCTCGCAGGATTTGCCGAGAGCAGTGGCAAAAGCATCACCCTGGACCAGAGACTTGTGCTGAGCTGCGATCGTGAAGAAAGAAGAACCCTGCACTTCTTCCCAGAGATCGAAACCGGTTTGATTCCAGTATTGGGCGACGTAGGACAGGTCGTTTTGGACGATTGGCCAGATGTTCGACAGGGCCAGGTCCTTCTTGTCCTGGGCAATCAGGTAATTGCCATATGCGATGAGAGCCGATGCGCGTAGGGCAGGGCCATCACGCTGAGGGCGACCCCATGCTTCTGTGAAAGCGGACAGGTCGACGTTGAATTTTGGTTCGGCGAGCCCGAGGCCATCAGATAGGTCTCCGGAGGGGTTGGAAACGGATTGCAGTTTTGCTTGCGCGCTGATGTACTCTTGGATGGTTGTTTCCAGGGCTGAGTCGCCGGCGATGAACCTATCGATCAAGGCGGTAAACGTCAATGCGGAATCGCGAGTCCATGTGTAGAAATCTGCGAATGGATTAGCAACAGAGCCCAATTCCTCCTCGCAAAAAATAAGAAAAAAAAAAAAAAAAAAAGGAAACTCACAGTCCGGATCCGTCTTGGAAGGGGACGCAACCACGACTCCAGCGGCAGCTCCAGAGGCACCAGACCCAGCGGAGCCAATGTTATTTAGGACTCCTTGGTACGCAATTGGGCTTTCAGACGTTATGAAACTATCGACGTCGGAGTCAGACTGCCTCTTGATACGGTGACGAAACGCCGGTGTAGCTACTACTGAGCTGGCCAGAAATTCGAGCGCAATAAGAGTTTTGAGCAACATTTTGTGAGACAAGAAAGAACCCGTCGTATTAAATTTGGCTGGATGAGAACGAGTGTTGATTGACTACATAGAGCTCACGCAGCCTATTTGTAGTCTAGGACTACTATGATGCCACTGTCGCCATCGAGTGATGATGGCAAGTTTTGCCCGAAACCATAATAGAAACACGAGGCACGGAGTAATCTAATAAAAATGCCTCCGGACCGGAGGCTATGAAGATGTCGATCACGGCACCGTAGCGAAATAAAAAACCTCAGAATGCATTGTCTGCTGAAAATTGGCTATGATCAGGTTGATCATATTCAACAGCATTAAAGGTCATGATAGACCTATATTGGAGGCTGGCGTGACGGTCCGATAGGGGTGTGGGGTTGTGCGGGGTGGTGATGGGAATTGGAGATGATCCGCACCCACGAGTGAAGTGGAGCAAACAGAACAGAGAGGAGAGGCTACGGCCATAGGGCGTGAAACATTCATCTCCACCTTCATTATAGGGCTTGGAAGCGATGTTAAAAGTATGAGGGTACGGGGAAATTCCTATTTGGGGGAAGCGTCGGCAGCGTCTCCGAAGCCCTACGCGGCATTATGTCGATCACATCGGCAAGAAATGAAAAAAAGGCCCGTGTAAGCGAGCCGAGGTTGACCCCCAATTCATGCAACCCCATGAAGACAGGATGATGGCCACAAGATCTCATAAACGGAGGCTGCTCGGCGGCTCTTCTCGGGTGAAGTGCCGTGAGGGGCTACTAGCAGTCGCGTGGCGAGGTTAGCGGGGCATGGGGCGTGCGTGCCGCCCCCTGCTTAGTCGGCGTGCAGGGAGTTTGTGATTGACGACCGGGGGACGCGCAATGATTGCATTGTGAGTATGCGGGGCTGAGAGGGAGAGTGCCGATCTAAGGTTACTGGAGCCGAGCGAGCAGGGCTGGGCAGGGCAGAGACGGATACTCGAGAAGAGAGCCCGAAGCTTCGGCCCTTTGCTCGCCATGTTGGAAGGCACTTTGGAAATAGGAGACTCTGACACATGTGGCTGAACGGGTGTATTCATCAAGATGTTTTTGTATGCATCTGAGTGAGAACATGGCGGGGAAATTGTTGGAGGCGGAGCGCGCCGCAAATGATCGTGGGATATAAGGTTATCAGAGACATATGTTGGAATCCCCCGCGTTTTGCAAGACCTCCCGGGAGTATCAAATCTCGAATTACTGTATTTTTTGGCTGTTATGAAAGAAATGAGTCTGTTTTGCGCCATCATAGGCGTTGCCTTATATTGTAAGTGGCCTTCGAGCCCATGGTCGAGATAGCAGTTTCTGACAATGAATTAGATATTGGCGCTGTTGCAGCACAGGATGTCGCAGTCCATGGATACTATACAGAGCCAACTACTGGGATTATCTTTTACACCAGCTCTGAGCCCAACGGCACCGTTATTGGAGATGGCTTCTTCTCACCTGTTTCACTTGGAGGGTTCACCTGGGGTATAGCGCTTCCAGAGGATGCTATGACAGTGGATTCTTATGATTATCTTGGGTTACTTGTTAGTTTGTCCCAATATGAGAGTAATTTGTAAACGAAGAACTAATTGAGTAGATTGGTTCCCGCCCTAATGGGACGGGATGGTCTGGTATTGTCCAGGGCCAGAATTCCAGCGCTGAAATGCCAAACCATCTGATGCTGCTGGCGTGGGCGACTGGAAATGGCGATGAAATTGCTACCTCATTGCGATATGCCACGTATGTATCTCAGATCTGGTCGAGTTGAGCCCCGAACTGACCATATATTGCAGTGGGTATCTAGCCCCGAAAATCTACGAGGGAACCGCCTCAATAACCCAATTGTACACAAGCGTGAACGAGACCAATTGGGTGATGGTTTACAAGTGTAATCGTTGTCTCATTTTTGATGACCCTTCTCAAACCCCCTTTAACATCTCAACCTCCAACGGTCAATTTGAACAGGGCTGGGCTCAGTCTACCGAACCCCCGAATGACCCAGAGAATGCCAATTCTGATATCTCACAACACAACAATGGAATGGGAGAATTCAAAGTTTTAGTAGCATCTGCTACGCAAGCGTCATATTCAAAATGGGCAAGCATGACAGCGACGGCAACCTCTGTTAGTGGCACAGCTGGCCCAACTGCTACCTTTACGTCGAATCCCGTCCCTACTTCTACTTATGATTATGTGGTTATTGGAGGTGGGGCTGGTGGAATCCCTCTCGCCGATAAACTTTCGGAGTCTGGAAAATCTGTGCTACTCGTTGAGAAAGGTGTTGCGTCCTCGGCAAGATGGGGAGGAAGTAAGCTTACGCCCCCTTTCTTTCAGCACAGCTAATAACCCATTCCTAGCTATTCGACCCCCAACCGGATGGCTCGATGGCACCAACATGACGTGGTTTGACGTACCGGGAGAGTGTAATAGAATGTGGACTGGTGGAGCCGCTGATACAAGCTGTGTGGGATGCGCTGCTGCATGCACTGATATTGATCAAATGGCAGGATGTGTTCTTGGTGGCGGAACAGCAGTTAATTCTGGCCTGTGGTGGAACGTATGTTATTATTCGAAATTCTTGGATGGGTGACTAACGATGCGATAGCCGCACCCTGAAGACTGGGATTTCAATTTCCCAGATGGCTGGAAGTCTACCGACATGGAACCTGCTTCATCTCGAGTGTTTTCCCGAATTCCAGGATCTGACCATCCTTCAATGGATGGCAAACGCTATCTGCAATCCGGGTTCGATGTTGTATCACAAGGATTATCAGATGCGGGGTGGACGAGTGTTACTGCAAATGATGTACCTTCTCAAAAGAACAGGACATATGCGCATACCCCGTACATGTACAGCAACGGCGAAAGAGGTGGACCCCAGGCTACCTATCTTGTTTCCGCAATGGCAAGACCAAACTTTGACATGTGGTTAAATACGAGTGTGGAGAGGATTGTCCGTACTGATGGGCATGCTACCGGTCTTGAGGTTATCCCTACTCAAAACGGGGGCTACAAGGGCACGATTCAGTTGACCCCGGCTACGGGCAGAGTCATTATATCTGCTGGTGTCTTTGGTACCGCAAAGTTACTCTTCAGAAGTGAGTAGCCTGCTCACAAATATTGGATATATCCTGACGCGAATCAAGGCGGCATTGGCCCACAAGACCAGTTGGAAGTTGTCAAATCGAGCACCGATGGCCCTTCAATGATTAATGAAACGGAGTGGATTATTTTACCTGTTGGGCAGAATCTTGGCGACCATCTCAATGTGAGTCGAATCTCCATACTACCCCTCACACGGCTCTAACAAAACCAGACCGACACGGTCATTGCACATCCGAATATATCAGCATCATATTATGATTGGCAGGGATCCTGGGATTCACCTGTGGAAGCGGATAAGACTAGTTACCTGAGTAGGTATCTCTCTTCTAGAAGAGTATTTATTATCACTAACCCATCCAGACAATCGTGTAGGGCCCCTTGCCCAGGCTGCCGCAAATATTGGACCGATGATGTGGGAGGAAATCACAGGGCCCGATGGCATTGTGAGGCAGATGCAATGGACATCTAGGGTCGAAGCTTCCAACGGTGTAACTGCACCGGTTGATAATGGTATGTTTTATTCTCCATTTCATTTGACAATTAGCTAAATATATGACAGACGTGATGACGATGAGTCTCTATCTTGGAAGAGGCGCTATCTCTCGAGGACGAATCACCATCCAAAAGGGCTTGAACATGGTAGTGTCGACCATTCCGTACGGAAACGAAGACGATCTTGCAGCTGTTGCCACGGCGCTCGATAACATGGCAAATGCTCTGACGAAAGTGCCCGGTCTAACATATCTCTACGGACCGAGAGCCAGCACTGATTCAGCTCAATCATCCCTCAATATGACCGGAGCCGAATTCCTCGCAAGCGTATGTTTATTTAAGCTCAATTGAGTGTAATATCTAATAATTCTCTAGGTCCCTCTCACGTATGCGAACATTGGTTCTCGGAGATCAAACCACTGGCTTGGCACTGCCAAACTCGGAACTGACAGTGGGCTCGAGGGTGGAACATCTGTCGTTGATACAGATACCAAAGTCTATGGCACAGATAATATCTTCGTCGTGGACGCGAGTATTTTCCCAGGACTGCCATCCACCAATCCCTCAGCCCTTATCGTCACCATGGCAGAGCATGCCTCAGAGAAGATTCTTGCTCTTGCTCTTAATACATCCTAGCTATGTATTTATGCATTGAAACACTTGATATCCATACTCATATTTGGTTCTCCGAGTTAGGTCGTGTTGGGAGATTCAAATTATTTTCAGTAGAACGCGCTATGACGCCAAATTAACATCGATAGTGCATAGTTCTCACATACACATCAATATTAGAATAGCCCGTTTCCATAGTTCCTGTAAATTTCAATTCAAGCCATTTTTCAATAGATACTTTCCTCCTGTGACAATTTCTACGTTCAATCCTGATTCTGGTAAAAAATATCTGTCCGAGAATTAGGATCTGAAAACGATGGTTTTCCCCTGTGTAAAAAATGAATATCAAAGTACAAGAATTACAACTACAGCAAATGACAATAAAAAAAGAGACACTACGCCACATTTCCCCGTTGCGGGGGTATCTCGGAATCCATACGTCCGTAAGTTCCTTGATTTTTTTCTCATAATTTGCGTGAGCTAGGGTGCGTATTAAGCATCATCACGAAGCATGAACATAAGCCGCGACGGACCGAACAACTCCTCTCCATATGCGCACTCCGGTCCCACCTCTCCACAATCTTAATATATCGTATTCCTTTTACCGAATCATTGCTGTAGAAAGATGTCTCTCGGCGTAATAAACTAAGCCACTTTCCCTCGTTTCCACCAACCGCGTTTCAGCGCACCGAGGCTCTCTTTCGGTTGCATTCTTCGGTTCAACTACCCTTCAATTCTTGGAAACGAGAGGCGCAAGCATCATCGCAGTTTGCCCTATTGTTTCATGAGGCGATGCGGGCTCTCGTCGGCGGTGCAAAAACTTGACGGGTGTCTCTAGCCGAGAGATCGGCGTGGGCCGTCGTCCGATGACGGGACCCCGCCCCTTGTCTTGCGGAGTTTTATATTGGCAGCTGATAATGGCTTTCGATCAGCATTTGATCAACATTTGATCTGCATAGGGCTTTATACGAAGGGCCGAGAGCTGGGGTCGTGCCAAAATGTTAGACCGACTTGGACATTGCCTCACATTGCAATACCTGAGTCTCTTACGTCTGTAGTGGTCCAGATAGTAGCGGCCAATTAATTAGAGAACGAAATGGAGACGCCGAGTTATAAAGAGAGGAACAGCCCCTCGTATGTTATCTCATACTACAGCTTCAAGTTTTTTACATAACTTACCTCTCTTACTTTGCACACAATCCAAACTCGCAAGTATGGTGTCACTCATCACATTTACTGCCCTCAGTCTGGCTACTTCTGTCTACGGACATGGCTATCTCGTTGTCCCCAATAGTCGTACTGGCCTTGGGCACGAGGTGCGTATTATTCCACTCGGCATGGTCTGCTGGACACGCTGAATTGAATTGTTTGCTAATAATGTCTCAACATAGGCCAGCTTGGATACATGCCCTGAGTGCACCATCCTAGAGCCTGTGGAGGCTTGGCCTGATGTCGTTGCCGCACCAGTCGGACGGAGCGGCCCCTGCGGCTATAATGCCCGTGTTAGCATCGACTACAATCAGCCTTCAGAAAACTGGGGCAAAACCCCCGTCGCGACTTATGCTCCAGGCGACGTCGTCGATGTGCAGTGGTGCGTGGATGCCAACGGGGACCACGGTGGCATGTTTAGTTACCGTATCTGCCAGGACCAGACCATTGTCGACAAGTTCCTGGACGCGGCCTACCTACCTACCGACGAAGAGAAGCAGGCCGCAGAAGAATGTTTTCAGAAAGGCACGCTAAACTGCACTGATGTCTCGGGTCAGGACTGCGGATATAACCCCGACTGTGCGTCTGGGGAGGCCTGCTACCGCAACGACTGGTTCACGTGCAATGGCTTCGAAGGCGGCGACCAGACGAAGTGCAAGGGCGTTGACAACGCCGAGCTCAACTCTTGCTATACGTCGATCGCAGGTGGCTACACCGTGAGCAAGAAGATCAAGATCCCCGATTACAGCTCGGATCACACTCTACTCTCTCTTCGCTGGAACTCGTTCCAGACAGGGCAGGTATATCTCACCTGCTCCGACATTGCCATCTCAGGCTCTGGGAATGGAACAACAACCCCCACAAACTCAACCACTGGAGCGTAATATGGTGGCCCAGGGAGACCAAAAGTGCTTCAGATGTGATGCAGGCTCTCGATCGTAAAGCGGCTTGCGTCTGGGATGCCGCCGCGCGTTCATGGTTACAATATTATGTACATATCAGAAGTTATAGAAATAGTAGCGCCGAATCAACCCCACACAGACCCCCCGCACCCCGCATTGTTCCTAAACCTTGTTGGGTATTTCAGCGAATGGCCTTCCACTCCGAATAGACTCCGCTCCAGTTTAGGTCTAGCTCGAACCATTGAAGGCTGGATGTCGATCCCAACCATGCTTTCATCCAGCATCCGCTAGGGTCTGAGCACACGGGTGTAATCCCTACATGTACTTAAGCTTTATGCGGCACTCTTGAGGCTCGAGCCTGAGCTTGAGGTTGTCGGGCAAGGTTAGGAAATCAGATCAAGGTGTTTTTGAAAACCAACCCCAAAGAAATAAGAGCATTATACTCTCTTTATGCGGGACACCGGGTTCGAGCGGAGAGGAATGTTGTTATATGCTATATCTGTGAACACTTGCTAAAATTGTGTTAAATTTTATCTGTTAACTAGCATATCTTGTGCTTGAACACCACCGCGTGCTTTCGCTTTCTTTTATGGCAATGGAGGTGATTTTTTGTAATTGAATGGTAATGTTCTGATTGACTAAATAGTTTGAATTGCCTCATATATACGAACTACGATAAATACAGGTACTAGCCCGAAGCTCCATTCAATGCCATAAAATTTAAGGACATAAGCTTCCCTTGTTTTCCGCTTTTACCCAGATCTACGCGAGAAAATTAGCATTTGCGGTCTCGATTCATACGGGATTATAATAACTTACTCTAGCTTCGCCATTGTTCGATGGGCTCGTGAATGCACCAGAGTCGCCCACTGTCGCCGTGGTGCAATCTAAGAGATCAACAGCTGTGTCTCCAGAAGAAAACTGCGATCCTGTGACGTCGAATCCGTCACTTGTTCCTGCGGCGCCAACATTTGACACCACCGCCACGACCGGCCCACGCTCCAGGGCCATATATTCGTTAGAAGTACCGAGGACTGCCACCTTGGACGAGAAATAGGTCGCCTTGTCGGTAACATTCGACGCAATGCCCCTGATCTCATGTAATTGTGCAACGTATTTGTAAAGTGTTGTGGTGGTGTCATAACCGCTGGTCCAGAGCGTTTCGCGGTTGTCTGGGTCAGCCGCGCCGGAGAATCGCTGCTCAAAGCCGTAGTAGACCATCGGAATCCCAGAAGTGAACATCAGAAATGTCACTGCGTTTTTGTCTCTGACCTCGTCGTCGCCGGCCTGACTTGCAATGCGCGGTTGGTCGTGGTTGTCGAGGAAATTCGTCAATACATTAACGTCGGAGAAGGATGACGCTTCGGTGCTAATCATTGTTGCGAGGCCACTGAAGTCCCCGCCCATAAAGGCTCTGATGAGATCGTACCAGAGCGGATAATTGATTACGCTATCGAGTGAATCTTGATATCCAGAGACGTAGGCGGCGTCCCCATCAAGAACCTCTCCTGTGACAAAGACACCAACGGCCTCCTGGAACTGAGCAAGGGATTCCTTCGGGACATGCTTGGCTGTGTCAAGACGGATGCCGTCAATGCTATAGTTGCTAACAAGGTCGGCGACACTATCTATCAGAGCTCCGAAGACGGTCGAATCTTCGGAATTGACATCAGGTAGAGAAGGGGTGGGCGTGGTGACAAGCCAGCAATTCTCGATGGACGATTGGTCGTTATAGTCAATTTCGCAGGGTGAATGGAATGCCGACGCGGCATTGAACGGCGAAGGGTATGCACTGTAGTCCACGGAGCCCGATTCCTCGTTTGATCCGAAGTGATTGATTACAACATCAATCATGAGTGACATGCCACGCCCATGAAGAGCGTCTGAAAGGCTCTTGAGGTCATCTGTAGTGCCAAAGTGGTCGTTGAGCGTGTAAGGGTTATCAAGCCAATCTATCTCGACCATTAGAATAATATAAATAGAGAGGACCTGTCAGATAGTACGAACATCCATGATACGCAGCATTGCCCCCCTCGATGTTATGAACGCTGACAACGTTAGTAGAATATTATTGGGGTGATACAAGCCACATTACACTGGTGAAATCCAAACTGCTTCAAAGCCCATTCCCTGGATATAATCGAGTTTATTCTCTAACCCCTTCCATGTGCCGCCGCAGTAATCAGAAATCGCGCAACTTGGAGAAGTCCCATCCGTGGTTGCAAATCGGTCAGTCAGGACCTGGTAAATGGACAGTTCACGCCATTCTGCAGCGGTTTTTGCGGCTGCAACAGAGAAGAAGGAGCTGGTCGTGAGGAGCAGGGCCGCAGCCTGGGTTGCTTGAAATGAGTGCAAATGCATGTCGATAATATATTGATGTCAGGAACAGCCTGCAGAACGAGGGACTGGCCGTCGTCAGTCTCATTTATATGTATCCAGACCTCCCATAGCGACAGGGAAAGGTCAGCAACGATCTACGCATTCAAGATGAAAAAGGCAGCAGATTTGAAAGGGGCATTGACGGCGGGGATTCATGCGGGGTAGGACCGCATTCCGGGGAAATAATAAAGTAATGTGGGGGTTCCAACTCGGCCGTTCTTTCACGGCACCCAAATCTGATCGGCGCAGTCGTCATCGGTTGCGATCGACATCGGGCCGTCCTTTGATCGTGAGACAGCATTTACGAGCTAGGAAGAATTTAAGAAACGAACATGTGGAAATAGTACTGTAACTCCCTGTTTAATTTTCACCGTTTATTAATTTTCCAAAGCTAGTGTAGAAAAGCGCACGTGTAAGTGGATTCATTGAATGGAGATTAGTATGTCCTAGAATCGAGGTCGTCTGTGCAAATATATATCCTGGCACGAGACAAGCCCTCAGCATGTAAAATCAGCGCAATTCACCGAGCCTTGCCCAAAACGCCTCCAAGGCGACAATAATATCCAATGGCCCTTACCAAGCAGTATGCCCTCCATCGACTCTCAAATCTCCTCCCGTCATCCACCCACTGCACCCCGCCATAAGAAACACCCCTGCTCCCCCCAAATCCCCTGGCCTCCCCAACCTACCAAGCATATTCTCCCCCACCCAGCCCTCTTTCCTCTCCGGAAACTTCTCAAACAGGTCTTCCACCATCTGCGTCACCACATATCCAGGACTAATTGTATTAACCCTGATACCCTCGCGTCCCCACTCCGCGGCCAAACTCCGTCCAAGTTGCTGCACCCCGGCCTTGGAGGCATTGTATGCGGCGCAAGGTAAACCGCGGTTCGCGATTGTACCGCTCATCGAGGCAATTAGAGCAATTGAACCCGGAGTGCCGTGTGCCAGCATCGCGCGCGCGACGGCCTGTGCAGATGTCAACACGCCGGTAACATTCACAGACAGAACGCGGTTGCATATCTCGGCGGAGTACGTCAGTGCGGCCTCTTCGTGTTGAATGCCGGCTGCGGCGATAAGGCCATGAAGGCCGGAGTGAGTTTCAGCGATGCTGGTGACGAGGGTGTTCAGCGCGGGGACGTCGAGAACGTCGATGGAGTGATATACCAGCTTCCCTTTGGGCAGGGAGGCAGCTAGGCTGTCGAACTCGGGGCTGGGGACTGGGAGACGGTCGAGAACGTGGACTGGGGTGTGTTAGTTTGGTTTGCGAGCTGCTGGGAGGAATTTAGCTCACCGATGGCTCCGCATTCGATGAGAGATTCTGACATGCTGAGGCCGATGCCGCGGGCTCCTCCAGTGACGATGATGACCTTTTCTGTGAGGCTAAAGGGAGAAGGGATGCTGCTCAATTGGCCGGCTTGGGCTTGGACTTTTGCTGCTGGGGCCTCGGAGGTGGTTGCTGAGGATGCGGCTTTTGGGATCGACGCTTTCCTGGCCGTGGTTGGTCCGATGGTGGCTTCATTAACCGCCGATTTTGTGGTTGTAGCTTCTGGGTTAGCGACATCCTCGGTTTGAGACTCGTAGATGGTTTGTAGGGGGGAGGATTCCTGGACCGTGAGGTCTGGGGTTTTAACTGCCGATCCATTATGGTAGACAGTGAGTGGTTTGATTGAGGTAGTGATTAGGTGCTGGATTATTTACTGAAGAGTGAATATAAACGACCTAGAAGTAGATTGTTGATAGAGGAAGAACAAAGGAAGGATTTTGAGTTGGAAGATTGTTTTGTAGTTGGTGTTGGAGGAAAGAAATTCACTCGAATTTGCAGAGCAAGTAAACAGTCACCCTTCATTGAGCGGATGTTAAAGGGTTATTTTCGAGGATGATGCTCGCCTGGGACTTCTGAACAGGGCTGATTTATTTCACTTGAAATCATTGGTAATTCACCTTAAGCTGGAAGTGAATATAACAAGCTACTTGTCTCGAGAGCACAGTCCAGCATCGCATAACATGATACTGACACAATGCCACCGAGCTCACCTTGAAGTAAGTCTGCGCAGCAAGATTATCACGACCTCACTACCAACACAACCACCTCGACAAATCCTTACGCCCATAATTTTCTGGCAGTGTTTCTACCCCATAAAATCTCAGGTAAATATACCAAAAACAAGTGTAGTCGCAAAAAGACATCTTTGGCTCTTGTGAGAAGAGAAACAAGAAGTGTGAGAAAATATTGCGAAAGGGTGACGGCAGCATGGTGCGATCTCGTGCCATGTAGAATCCCCAAGTCTTGTGGCAAGGGCATACAAACATTATCTGCATTATGTATCTGCTGACCGAAACACAGTTCCTGTGGCCTTTGTGGTCGTTGTAGCCATTGTACCAGATCTGCGGCTTGGCAGGGTGTCTGGGATATATTGGGGGGGGGATTGAAATCTCAAAATCCCGAATATGACAGCTCTCCTTGCAGAAATTTCTGTCGCCTGGGACAACCTGTGCGGTGGCAGAATGATAGGGAGACAGGCAAATACGACACTGCAGCAAGGAATGGGGATTGCAGAATGGAGAAGGAGCCAGGGAGCAGCATCGATTGGGAGGCAGGTAGGAGAATTTCGGGAAAGCGCCGTTCCCGCGCTATTTCCTAAATTTCCTCGTCACATTTTTGTCTAGTTTGCAGCTTTTTTTCTCTCTCTCCCTTTTCTCAAGCCACAACGCTGTGTACCATTAGGGGCGGCCTCTGTTGTGCAAGGAGACACGATCGATCTGTCAGCCGCTGTATGTCCCACCTGGATAGCTGCATGATCAAGAAAGATTAGCTCCCTACCTGCCCGAAACCCAAAAAAAATCCGCATAATTTGCTCAGGGAAAAAAAAAAGGGAAGGGATGGGAATATGATGGGCTAGCTGTGGCTAGCTGACAGACACGAGTATCTGATCGATCGCGGTCTCGATGTTGATACCGAATCATGGTCTCAATCGTTGATGGCGGAGTCATCTCCGGGCTCTTCAAGCATCCTATCAGAAAGCGCCAGCTATCTCAGTCAGAAAAATGCTAATCGTCATTGACGCAAATTCGACGATGCCCCTTTGATTGATCGCGAAGAAAATGTACGAATGTTGAAAGGGTGGTGCGCCGTGCATATGCATAATGCATATACTTGACCAAGGGTCCAACCAGAGATCTCACATCGCGGAATTGCATTTCTCCTTTCAACATCCCAAATACCTACGACCGGGCGACCCTCAATTCACTTCGTGTATCTTATCAACTATCATATGCACATCAACCCCCCTTCTTTCGTTTGCAATTGGACGCCCACCGACCACCGGCATCCACCTCTCCCACCGCGGCCGCCACAATCCCCGGAATCGACACGCCCAGACGCCTATATGGCCCTGCACCCATCCTATATTTACGTACATCCCTTCGCCAATCTCATTCTCCTATTCCCACTTTACAACACCGCTATTGTCGCGTCCCAGCGAGCTACGGCAGCTTCCCGCCGCCACTGCCCGCGGAGCCCGGGAAGCCCCTTGCCCACCGCGCTAGAGCTCACCTTGCGCCGCCCCTGACATGCCTATCCTGACCCCATCCTGAAATACCTTTCTGATTTCACCGCTGAACCACATTCCCCGATCTGAAAGATGCATGATTTGCTCATCTGTACACCCACCTCCCACCGCTCAGCTCCACAGTTTCATCTGATGTACGGTCCAGCTGTGTCTGAGTCCGCGTCTGCCTCCGGCACTAAGCACACCATCCGATCCTCCAACTTCACCTTTCCCTCACCGTCAGTCGGCTTTTCACGGTACTGCGCACTAAGTACCAAGACATGAGCCAGCGACGCACTTCTGAGAACCAAGAGAAACGCAGCGATCCTCCGGCACACGGCACACGGCATGAGTGCCTTGTCCTTCGGTTCCACGCATCCGTATCACGCCCTTGTCTCCCGCCTGCACCTAGCGGGCACCCTCTCAGACCGCCTCTAAACAATCAAGCCCCGAGGCCCTGCGATAGGCAGGTTTGTGTCTGCTATTCATGCAGCAAGGTAAGGCCAGTTACCGGGGTACGGCAGGAGCAGGCGATATGGCATCCTAGTATCCGCGACCCGGAATGGAAGCGGAGCGCCACTCGGTGCGCCTCCAAGCTACCTACCCAGGTTGCGGGAATCATCTTGGTGAGTTGGATCGACGTATCTGTTTCCTCGCGGCGCGCCGTGGCATTCCTCGATGCGCGGTCCCGTCTTTTCGTTGTCCTCTAGTTTCTTGCGTCTTCGATTGCCGTCCAGATGGAAGACGAAGGGCCGGGCAGGGGATATAAACTCTCACTTCCCCCTCGATCTCACACTGCATTTTTTCTGCATCCTCAAGCCACATCCTACCTCCTTCCTCTCAATTACATACCTCTGACCCAAACTACTACCACACCACACCATCTCGCCCATACCCCTCCCAAACCGCAAACATGGTCGTCAAAACAATCACACCACCTGCCGCACCCCTGCGCATTGTCCTTGGCGGCGATGAAGCTGGTTTCGCCTACAAGGCCGCCATCTTCCAAGACCTCGAGGACGACCCGCGCGTCTCCCTGGTTACAGACGTTGGACCTTGCTCCGTCTCCGACACCACCGCCTACGCGCACTACGCTGTTGCAGCGGCCAGAAAGGTTCGTCCCGTTCCGCTCCCCACTTCCCCACGTCATGCCTCATTGTCGACTCGGAATCAAGTCTTGCTCTCCCTAGACTCCGCTAACCTTTCCCAGGTCGCAGCAGGTGAAGCCGACCGTGCCATCCTCATCTGCGGCACCGGTCTCGGCGTTGCCATCGCCGCTAACAAAGTCCCTGGTGTCCGCGCAGTCACTGCCCACGATAGCTTCAGCGTCGAGCGCGCTGTGCTTTCCAACAACGCACAAGTCTTGTGTCTTGGTCAGCGTGTCATCGGTGTTGAGCTCGCGCGGCGCCTTGTCAGGGAGTGGGTTGGCTACCGCTTTGATAAACGCAGTAAGAGTGGTGAGAAGGTGGAGGTGATTTGTATGTATGAGAGGGAGGGAGCGCGGGGTGTGAAGGCATAGAGCCGAGTTATGTGATAACCAGGGTGTGAGATGGGGTATTGGGGTATAGGGATATAGACTGGACATTAGCGTTTATCTTCACATTTTTTGGGGTTTTTGTTGGGCATTATCGAGGGAAGGGAAAATGGGAAATGGGCTGAAAAGGACAGGAAAAAATGGGGGATCAGGTGGCTGCTCTGGTTTTCTAGTTTTAATATTAGCTTCTTTATCTCTACTCCAATACGTATCCATTTATTCATATGGCTTTGGGAGCTCATATTGGTGGGTGTTGAGTGGGGGGTTTTTTTTAAAAAAAAATCCCACGCCGCGTACTACTTGTTGTACATCGTCGCGGCGCTGGATCCTAATGTAAGTCTGTGAAGTCTATCCATATAAATCATAAATTAAACCATAATACTTATATAGACCAATATCTTTCGTGATCAAGTTCGCTAATTTAATGGCGGTTCTATCGCCGCTGGTTCAAGCCAAATGCATGACTACCCATCCCAATTCTCCTCATGATCCGCTCCTCAAACTTTTCGGCACTGCCTTCCTTTCAACTATTGGCCAACCCGTTGATCAGACTCTCCATTTTTTTGAGGCGCAGCCGTGTCTGAGTTAAGGCGGAGGGGTAGTTGAGCATGAAGGTATAAAAATGAGCGAGTTCGGCCAACAGTGGGAGGAATTGCACTAGACCGTTGTTCCTTCCTATACGGGCGTTTCTCTTTCAGAGAGTCGTTCCTTCCTCTACCGGCGTTTCCCATACTGACAATCGTTCCTTCCCATAATGGCGTTTCTATTACTGACAGTCGTTCCTTCCCCACGTAGGTATTTTTGCATACAACAGCCCTCGTATCATCACCGTTGCTGGGCACATCCACTCAAACTCGTACATACCTCAGTAATCACCACTACTGAGAAGTTAAGTACGTACGGATCGCCAAGAGACGGATAGGTGAGTGGTAGAATCTATGTTTTTCATTTCCTCTTCGAGGTGAAGGTATATACAAGAACCCCTTTCCTTCTCTTTCCTTTTCCACCCCTCTCCGTCAATTTATTCCTTAATCGCTCCCTATCCGATGATAAAACCAAATATAACCCAAATCCAGGCACCCGCTGAACCCAAAGCCCACCCCAAGCGCCGCCTCCAAACCCAAAAACACCAGACAAAAATGAGATCTATCGCTCTACTCCCACTCACACCAGCAGCACAGCGGCCACCAGCGCAATAACAACACCAACAATGCTCCCAGCACCCTGGGCTGCAGCCACAGCCGCACCCGTAAAAGCACTCGGCAGCGTCTCATTCACCCACCCCGCCCCACAAACACTATTAACCACCCCCGCACCTTCCGCATAAACCTTCGCCACTGGGGCCGTCCTATTCGCCGCCGCCGCCCCAAACACGCCCACCACATCCCTCAAACACTTATTACACGTCATCTTCGTCGTACTCGGCAAGCTATGCCCGACGCCCATGTAATACACATACGAGTCCTCGTCGCTGGTGGAATTCGTCGTCGCGTCGGCGAAGCAGTAAGAACCCGTTGAGGACTTCAAGCAGGTTGCGGTGCGTAGGGAGGGGTAGGCGAGGAGGCCGGTCAGGGCCATGGTGGCCATGGAGTTGCCGACTGCGAGGTCCGCGGCGCAAGTGGTGTTTAGGGTCGCGGCGAGGGAGGATAGGTAGGGGGCGCAGGTGGAGGGGGCGGCGCAGGAGTGGTCGAGGAGGGCGGTGGTGAGGAAGGGGGAGCGGATGGTTTCGAAGAAGGAGTGTGAGGACTGGAGGGGGAGGGAGTTAGCGCGGTGTTCGGCGAGAGGAGCTGGGGGAGGGGGACATACCTCGAAGAGAAGGGAGACGGCGTAGCAGCCTTTGAATTCGGCGGTGGCGAGGAAACTGTTTATGAAGAGGGGACAGTCGGGGGATTGGAATGTGCCGCCTAGGTTACTGTCGAATGGTTCTGGGAGTGGTGCGGATGTCGTTGTTGGTGCGGCAATGGCTACGCTATCGCTAGCAGAACTAGCGCTGGAGCTGGTGCTTGAGCTGTGAGCGGAGGTGTGACTGGAGCTTGGGCTCCGCGTAGTGGTCTTGGAGGGCGCAGCGGTGGTGGACTCCTCATCATCGTCTGCCTCATCCTCCTCTTTTCTTGGCAAAAGATCAAACCCCCGCCTTAGGAGCTCCCCCGAGAACGAATCCAAGTCCCAATCGCTAGCCACCTTCGGCGGCGGTGGCGGCCTCGTATCAAGCAGCACAATCCCCTTCGCCTCCAGTTCCGCAAGCTCACGAGCAATGGCGGCGGTCAGTTCGGCGGGCGGGACGAGGGTATCTGGTATAGTGGGGGGTCGCGAGGCGAGTGCGAATGTGAAAGTTAGACATATTGCGAGGAGGGTGAGCGAGGTGAGAGAGCGCGGGAGATACGCGTAGCGGCTGCGCCGGGGAGCGGGTAATGGCGAGGGCATGCTTAGAATCGCAGAGCGCGTGGGCATGTCTGTGTCGCCTATGTTCGTGGAGAGGGCATCTGAGTGCGACGCACGACACGGTGCCGTGGATGCGGGCGCGGGAATGTCGTCTTCTTCCTCTGTGGCGGGGAGGAAGTGATTGATATTATGGCCGCAAGCCTGACGGCTTCTGACGGAGCCCGAGCTTATCTAGAGCTCTGGATAGCTGTTTTTTTGTTTCGACGTGGCGTGGCGTTTGGGGTTCTTCGAACAAACAAGTTCGCGGCCTAGAACAAATGATCGTCGCGAATGTCTCGGAACGGGTGTTTTGCGCGAAATGGGGGGACTTTGAAACGGACGGGAGAGACACCGCAAGGCTAGGACAGAGAGACGACGAGAGAGCTTTAAAACGAGTGACTGTAGTTGGGAAGAGTGTTGAAGGTTGGAGACAGCGGGTTACGGAGGAGATAACAACGGCGAGGGCAGAGGTAGAAGACGAGGCATGGGGGTGGAGGGACCGCGGGAACGGATAAGGGGAAACAAGATTGGAAGAGTGTTCTTTTTTCGTGGCGGGTTTTCCACTATTGTATCGTGACGGGAGGGCCTGGAGCCGGCGGGGCAGCAGGGTCGCAGGTCAGAATGGGGACTGAGCTCGTGGGTGGGTAGTATGGGGCGGGAAGAATCGATAAATGGCGTTTGGAGGTGCCCATATAAAGTGATTTGAGTGGGTATATATATGTCAACTTATGTCAACTTGGGCATCGGTATAAAGCGGCAGACATGCGTACTGTATAAATATATAAATTGTATATAATATATATAAACTACCGCGCATACTATCGAATTCTAGAGTGGACGGTGGGGTCGTGATTGGCTGTGAAGGGGGGAGAGTGTGGTCAGATGGGAAGAACGAAAACGCAAAAACGAGAATGTAAACAATGTGGATTGGATGAATATGTAATTTCGATGCACCAGCTTACCCGTCTGTGCGTACCTTCTACCCGGCTGTGGCGGCGAGAATGTATGGGAGAGTAGTGTATCTTCTACCCTGGCAAGGCCATTTAGTGTCACACCCCCTTCACCCGACCCCTACAAGAGCCATGCGGTGCTAGGCAATCAAGCAATACCTGCTTCGTTCCACGGGGGGCGAAGGGGGGAGGGGTGGAAGGAATTCACGATAATATAATCTGTAAACAAGGCATATTCATACGCCATGTTTCGGGCAGGGACATCGCTATATGGCGAAATATGACGGCCATCTCTATACAGGGCAATAGAATATGATAATCGACGATATCCGCGCTCTGCAGTACTACACCAGGTCAGCATTTTACGTGTCCTGGCATTTTAACCCCCCTCCCCCAATACAAAAACATCTCCTCTCCCCTATTGCCAAGCAAATATATTGATTAACGGAGCTCAAGTGGGCCTGTCCACGACCCGTCCACACGCCAGCTCCACCACCCATCTCAACGTCAGACACGCCCAAACCCGCGAGGCACCCACGCACCAAAAACCCTCTTCCCCCCTGATTCGGACCCATATCCCACCGATGAAGCATTCTGGCTTAAGCTGAGCACACTCCTCATCTCCACAAACCCTCGCTGACCACCTCGCAATAGGGCTGAAAAAACCGTGGCGCTGGTGATATTTCAATTTGGCGCCCCCCAAAAAATATGGGAAATTACACCTCCCCCGGAGACCGGTCTCGACTTCGCCGCAACGAGCCAGTGAGTGCTAGTGCTAATGCTACCCTACTAAAAACAGGAACGCGTAGCAAGCGGGGCGGCATCAGCGAACCCGATCGGAATCGTCGCGCACGTCGTGTGGAACTGTGGACCCTGAGCGGTCACTGCGGACGCTATTGTTCACTAGTGGTGCCGAGGCCGTGGGCTGAGAATAGCAGCGGGTTTTTATGAAAAGGGGAGGCCGCTGCGGCTTATTTGCTGTACTATGTCAGACGCCGTGATGCCTGAATGTGGTAGTATATACTATATCTGTGTCGCATTTACACGGCGGCAAGACTATGCGGATGTATAGACGCGACTATGCGGCTGATGGGGGGTATGGGCGAGTTTCGTCGTTCGGTGTGTTGGATTAGTTAGACGCGTTTATGCGCTTAAATTGGGGCATCACATACTCTCCTCATCTCTCCCCGCCGGAATACCCAACTATTTCTCCCTTCATCCTCTTTTAGCCGGATACCCCGAGTTGCATCATTATGTAGAGTCTTCTCAAGGTCAACAAACCTCACTCCCATAACCTCGCATACGCTCGCATCTCCCGCGCGAGATAGCGAAGCAGGTACACAAACGGACAGATTTTCAAGATCCGCTGCTGTTGCTGCTGTTGATGGTCCGGGAGGCGCACTCGCGACACACGGTTCTTCAAGCATTTATAACCTCTAGGCCCAGGACATTAATGCGTGGGAGCTCCCTCGTAGTGGCACTAGCGGGTAGGAAATGCGGCGCCCACCCATCTCGTAAAACTTTCGCTGCACCATCGTCTTCGCAGGATACGGTGAGGGTCATCCATTCTTCGTCCCAGTCTGGGATTGTGCGGTGGGGAGGATGGAGGCGGTGCTAGATATAGATGTTGAAGGGGAAGAATTTACGAAATTGTGTGTTGAAGAGCTTGAGGGGCTCGAGCAGGCTTTGGGCGATGAAGAGGGTTGGGGTAAACCGTGGGGAGACTGAAACTAACGAGTTGTTTCTGCAAAGTTGCGAGTATGCGTGATAAATTATGAAATTAAAAACAGCGGCTCCTATTTGTATTGCTTCATGGCGGGTTTTACGCCGGTGTAGTCCTTATGGTCGCTCTCCGGCGTGGGTTTTGCTTTGGTAACATGCATGCTTCCGAATTAGGATATCCAACACCGGCCAACCAGACGACGATCGTCAATTGGCTCTCGTCTTCAGCCATCCATCGCGCTAAACCCATCAATGAAACGCCCCCATTGCGTCTCCTTCGGACGTGAGAATCAATCTTCATTCTACACAAATATTTGTTTAAAAGAACATCATCATCTCACTCAACATGGCCATCACCGCTGCGGAACTTATCCCGAGCCAACCCCCCCAGGTGAGAAAGCAGCCTCTATTTTCCAACCCACAGATAACTAATCCCACTGTAGCCCATACCCCTCCCTCCTCATCTTGACCCCGCCATTCTCGCCACACGCGTCGATGTCATCAACGGCGGCAGCAGCGGCCTCATCCACCTCCTCCCCAGCAACCATATCCGCAAAAATATCTACCCTGAGCACCTCGACGAGCGCTGCATGGACAACATCGAGCTAGAGTCACGGATCTACCAGCGCCTCCCCAAGAATCACCCCCGCCTGCTCGAGATGATCAGATACTCTCGCGATGAGGGTCTGGTTCTCGAGTACATGCCCCAGGGAGACCTAGGCGCTTACCTTCGCGGCGAGGAGCCCATGACGCGCTTGCCCGAGAGGGGTGCGGTGGAGATTACGCCGGAACAGCGCTTGCAGTGGGCATGCGATGCGGCGGAGGGGTTGCAGCTGCTCCATGAGAATGGGGTATTGCATTGTGATGTGCGGACGGCGAATTTCCTGCTGGACGATAATCTACGGCTGAAGATTATTGATTTTGAAGGATCGTCCCTTGATGGATGTGAGCCGTCATCGTTGGAGATTGCAAGGTGTTTTCTGCCTCGTGATCCGAGGGAACCGTCAACTGCTGCGACCGAGTTGTTTGCGCTGGGGTCGACGATTTACGAGATTATGACGGGTAAGGAGCCATATTTGGAACTCGGGGATGACGAGGTGACGGCTTTGTTTACGGAAAAGAAATTCCCGCCTGTGGATGAGTTACCGTGTGGAGATGTGATAATGAAATGCTGGCTTAGCAAGGTGCATTCGGCGAAGGAAGTGCGAGAATTTATCGAGGAAACGTTACACGATTTCAAGGCAAAGGATTAAATTTGCGAATTCGAATACGGTAAAGACTGTTTTATATTGGCCAACTCGATGAGTAGCGGTAGAGACTGTTTTAACGAAAATACTTGCAAAAACAAAATTCAACTGGAAATAATAAAACCTGACATCTCTTCCCTCAGCAAAATTACCAACATCTGCTCTTCCATACCCAAGGAAATAAGACCACCCATGAATATTCCCACCCCAATTTCAAGCTCAGCAAAACAAATTTCTGTCACATTCGCGATGTGACAGTGGCCCTCTTAATATCTGTAGTATCCCTCGTCTTTGCAGTCTCTGCAATCGTCCCTCTTTCTTGTCCCGCCCGACGTCTTTTCCTTTGGGTTGGTGCAGTCCGACCCGCGTTCTTCGGCGGCAGGGCATCGTTTGGTATAATAATACTCTTCATGCGTGCAGCCACATCTGTATTTGTTTTTGGTGTAGTATCTGGTGCACATGTTTCCTGAGGTTTGGCAAGTGTTTGCGTGAAGCGGCGTGAAGCGGCGTGAAGCAGCGTGAAGCGGTTGGGACAGTAAACGAGGATAGATCTAGGTAAGATCAGTATAAAAACATCTATATAATGACAAGAGCGGGGGAGGGAGTTACTTTTGATCTTGTGTATGGCCTTTGACGAAGTATTCGGTGCTCTGAACTGCAGTCTGTGATCTCTGGAGGGAAAAAAGAACTTCTGAGAAGAGAAATCAAGGTCATTTTATATTACCTCTATGATACTCACTGACGAATCTAACCAGCTACTTCGAGGCAGAAGTAGAAAGCCTGGCCATGATATAACATGGCCGCGAGGGCAAAGAAGTGTTGGAATTACATTAGGAGGGTGGGAATATAGCTCACGCGAGAGGCAATATGTTGGAAATATGACGATAGAAAGCAGACATGGCCCAAATGGCCCAAAGATAAAGACGGCAATATGGCTGATAGGCAAAGAACCATACAATATTGGATTTATGGGCGGAGTTGTATGTTATGTTGGCGTTATGGGGTTGGTAATGTGTAAACAAGGCAGTCCGTTTTCTCTAACAGATAGTTGAAACCCGGTTTCGTTAATTTACCAACATAATACTTTTCGGTATCATATGATTGCAAAGAGTAGCTGCTTTTCATAGGAGGCTCTTCGAGACTGCCCGTCATGCGCAAATGCATTTTAATTTGGTTTATATTTATATTTTGTATAATGGGTGCTGCCCTAGTTGATAGGGGCAAGCAAAACAAACAGAAATAAAGTACAGCAGTAATAAAGCAGCGCAGAAATATGAAATTATCTCCGACTTCTCAGATTTTAAATAAGGCAGCAATTACCCCCATCATCGAAAAGAATCTTACGTGGGGGTAATCGCGGTGGTTGTTGTTGACACAGCCACACATTCTCACGGCCAGACCGCCGAAGCAGCCGCCAACATCACGCCGCCACCGACCCCCTACACTCAATATCGTCATCTACAAACAGAAATGTTGGTATTTATCGTATTAACAGCGCCT
Source organism: Pseudogymnoascus sp. VKM F-4513 (FW-928) (assembly GCA_000750755.1). Classification (NCBI taxonomy): domain Eukaryota; kingdom Fungi; phylum Ascomycota; class Leotiomycetes; order Thelebolales; family Thelebolaceae; genus Pseudogymnoascus; species Pseudogymnoascus sp. VKM F-4513 (FW-928). The sequence goes on from JPJW01002144.1 coordinate 23,614, forward strand.
GTGTAAACTCGTGATTATGATATGAAACGTGGCTATCGCATGACCCTGCCCTATTCGCTATGAGATGTTTGCCTTGCTGTCTGGCAAGAGGTTCGGGGATAAAAATTGCCACGCGCTTCGATGTTATAACGAGACTATTGCAAAGATCATCCATTCTGCACGATTTGAGGCAACTACAGATAGGCGAAACCTGGTAAAAGCGCTTATGTTAGATGTAGAATGTTGGCTGTAACCTATATGTATCGGCTTCATGATAACACGCGGTAGCACATGATAGATTCGTAATCGGCAACATGACGAGTGAGGCTTCACTACCCTGACTCCAACATCATATTCAGATGAGTTCCAAGCTTGTAGTCTAAAACCCTGGTGTACGCGCCTGCCAAAACGACATGTGCGCTCATACCAACCTTGGCTACCGTTGGAAGAGGGGCGGGCGTCATCAGTTGGATGGAAAGCGAATGTTAGTATTCATGGATTCGAGTGAGCCTCTTCGCTCTGTCTGGTGGCGTCTTTCTGAACCGTACATCATGAGCAAAGCACTACGCCCCCCCTACCTGAGCGAACAAATGGCGAGCGAGCCCAGCTGACAGTTCGGGTGATGGTGATATCGATCAACGATAGGATACAGCGGCATAGATGTCAATGGTGAGAAGAAAACCCTCATTTCTGCGTCCAGAACTCTCTTGGAATGAGATACCGCATCTGTCTCTCACTAAAAGAAAGGTCTCATATGTCGAGGTTTCAGTATACGAGCTCAACGCTGCACATAGATATCCATCCATCCTACTCTATTGAGTTATTGTACCCCGATCAGCTCAGGACAGGACTTGGCCGTCTACATCGTGAAACGTATGGGCCCTAGAACCAACTTCTACAGTCTTGCCGCTTCGGGGCAAGCAAGGTAACAACAGTCTTGGAGTTGGGAGGCACCTGTACGTCAAGGTGGAAACTATCATCTTCAATAGACCATTTTGTCGTTATCTCACCATAGCCACTGACAAACGTCGCCTGGGCTTCTGTGACCCCCCCGCCTGGAACGGGCGAGATATCAATCCGCTTCCAGCCGGGCTCTCCGGGTGCGAGTCCCCCGATGACTCCGTACATTTAATCTGCCACCGATCCAAAGGAGTATAGGTTAAAGCTCGTCATCATGTCCAGGTTCACAGAGCCATCTGGTAACAGACTGTCCCAACGCTCCCACGTTGTCGTAGCGTTCAGCTTCACAGAATACAACCAAGAAGGGCTTTTCGTCTGCAGTAGCATTTTGCAGAAATCATCCGTCAAACCAGCACCATGCATAGCATGACCGATAAGGCTGGTCCCGGCGAACCCAGTTCCAATGAGATAGTCATTCTCTGCGACCAGCTGCTTTAGCGTATTAATGGATGCCTGGGGATCAACGTCCTCAAAGAGGCCAAGGTAGAGTCCCAAAGCATACGCCGTCTGTGTTGTGTTCGCCATGCGACCTTCATCAAGCCAGCGGCCTCTGAATGCGCCGCGGAGCTCCGAATGTTGTGCCCGATATCTCTCTCGCAAGTCGTCGTAGCCGAGCACATCCGACATATTTGCCAGACGGTCCACCATGCCGACAAGGTAGGCATCTGCAATGAGGTATTCAGGCGTACTTGTCGGGGCGAGCCAGTCTCCGAATTGGAAGCCGCCCTCCTGCCAAAGACCCCCTTCAGAGCGGGAAATACCTGTCTCAACTGCTCCTTGAGCAGCGCCTCATTCACAAAGAGCGCCACAGGTTCCATGGACTTCCTACAGCCACATCACCCATACCGCTGCAGGTGGCGCTGCTTTGCCACGCCCAGAGAGGACGTAGCTGCTTACCCCACGATATCAACACCGTATATAGCGGTCTTCAGGCGAAAACAAAATGGAAAAGGGGAACGTTCCATCACGACTCCAGAAAAGGGGAGGCAGTCAAGCGCTTCTCCTGTTCCTCTCACACTCGTGTATGGCAGTGTTGACTGGCTCTGGATCTCGTCAGAAGAAAATAGCTTGGAAGAAATTCGTCACAATCACGTTGCCAAAACAGAACGCTGACCACCCACGCCCTACACTCGTATACGGCGGTATTGGCCTCCTGGCGGCTGTAAAAAAAAACAAGAAAACAAGCAAGAAACGAAGGGTGGTTCATCCCCAACCCAGAAAAGGACGAAGGCGCATATCTCACGCCGTCAACCTCGTATACGGAGTTATTGACACCCCTTTGACGGCCCAACAAAAAAAGGGAAAGCAAGAAAGAGCTGTTCATCACAGTCATTCTCCTAAAAGGGAGGAAACGAATGCTCATCCCACGCTGTCAACCTCGTATACGGCGTTACTGACCTCCGGACGGCAGTAACAAAACAAGAAAAAAAAAGGGGCCGTTCGGCATTCGTCAATCACGCTCCCCAAAAAGGGGACTCACCCGCATATCACTCGCCCCTTACGCACACATACGGCCATATTGAAGCCACCAGAAAAAAAAACAAGGAAGAAAAAATGGTCGCCGAGTGCGTATCCCACACGCGCGTCGCCGGCGGTATTGTGATATTGCATAAAAGACGCAGGGCGGGATGAGGTGCCATGGCATGACAGCGACACGGGAGGGAAAAGGGGGAGTGACTGACTGGCTAACTGCCTCCGAGCTCGCACTGTGGGGAAGTTTGATAGAGTGATGACGGCAATAGCAAAGAAAACGCAGGGCCAATAAAATATCGAAGCGAAGTGAAGAAATCCGAAACCCACCACCTGGAACCGAAGCCAAACCAAGCTCCTGCCCGGTCAATTCCCCTTTTCAACCAACTTCAACCGGCAGATTTCCCCTTCCACTCCCCCAAGAGCCACAATACCCAAGCTCCCCCGGCCAATTTCCACATCCAGCTTTCCACGTAGCACGCAGAAAACCCAATCTCGCCGCATCCTCACCGACCACGCGCTCTCCACGCGCTCATCCCGCCCCCTTTCTCCCCATGGAGAAAGACAACGCCACAAATGCGGAGGCGGGAAGCGGAGGCGGGAAAGTAGGGCCGTTCGGGTGTGAAATGCGGTTCAGCTTCTGCATATCCCACACTTAGGGCAAGAAGACGCGGGGGAGGCGGGGGGAGAGCTTATTTTCTCAGCCCTCCTCGTGCCTTCCACGGCGGTATTTTGAGCTGCATAGTGGGAGATGGCGGGAAGGAAAACAGGGAAGAAAATGGAGGGTGCGGAGAAAGAGGCTGGCCTGATGACGAAAGAGGGTAAGAAAAAAGCGCGGATGCCTACCTCGTAATCGCACCGCCCTCGTAAATGGGATGCGAGCCTCATATTCCATACTCCACCTTTGTGCCTCTGTCTTCCCGTCCCAATCAAGCTCCCCGCTTTTCGGTCGCTCACCAGTTCTCCAGCCCGCCCGCCTCATCCGATATCACATCACCAGCCCGCCTTCAATCTCCACACATGCACGCGAGGAGGGTAAAGCTATGGATGTGAAACACCCAAACGGTGCCAGAAAAAAAAAACGCCACACCCACGCAAGCAAAAAAAGTTTCCCCAGCCAACCCCACGACCACCCGCCATCGCCGCCGCCGACGTGTTGGTTTCTCGCTTCGAATACCACCGCCGCTCGGCCCGACTTCAAACCCCCCTCCCTGCGTCTCCGCGACGATCGTGCCCGGTCGGTCGGCGGCGATCAGCACGTTCGTTTGGGGGGCCCTGCATAGTCTGTCCCTGTCAAACTAGGGGGGGGTATAGGACTATGTTTAGTTCTTGTAGTCTATCTAGTGTAGGTAGAGCGGAGGAAACCGAAGGGGGGAGGAGGAGGCTTGAGCTGTATCCATTCATCGCTTGCTTGCTTGCTGATTCCCTGCCTTGCCCGTCTATCAACCTGCCTGCCTGTGTCTGCTTGTGATGGTGGTGGTGGTGGTGTGTGCTCACCTTGCCCGGTTTCCGCGTCCCTCTCCTACCACCATTCCTTGATCTACTGTGCTAAGCTTGACTGCTGTGGTGCTGTCCTGTGCTGTGCTCCCCCATTCCCGATTTTCCGCGTGTGATGATAGTCAGGGGAACCTGGGACGGACGGGTGTGGTGTGAGAACCTTCCTTCCTTCGAACCTCTCCCCTGACTTACCTCCCATACCTCCCTCACATAACCACACATATCAATCTACCCCAAGCACCACACAAAACACAGCATCCAACCTCACCCTCACCCTCACCACCACACCTCATCCAACGGCCACACACACAAATCGCCACCTCCACATTCCCCATCCCCATCCCGCATTCCCCAGACTTTCACCCGCCACCAGCCCACCAGAAAACCAGCACACCGCATCCATCCCCTCTCCACATTCATAGCCCTAACAGCGGGCGGCCAAAACCTGCCCTTCTTCGGCCCTTTCCCCGCCCTCATCTCACCCACCCCAATCCGACAGCGGCAGAGGTACTGTAGCGTAGCCCGGGGACCACCCGCCCGTGGCGCCCAGCTAGCTATGTATGTATCGTTATCTCGCCGACGCGGCGGGGCGGGGCGGGCAGTGAGTTTTTTTTTTTGGCTGTACAGCAGTAGGAGCGAGGGGAAGGGGCATGTGCTACGGATATACGTGCAGTAGCGTACCGGGAAACGGATACTATACTGGAGTAGAGTATACGTTTTCCTTTTCCTTTTGGTGTACTGTGCATGTATGCAGCAGAGCGGAGTTCAAACCTACTTACCAAGAATTGTACATTACTGCACAACAACGGCCAGCAAGCTTGGTGGTTGCTCCCTCCAGTCGGCCCGTTTGCGGTGTGTGCCGCCTGTGCTGCGAGGCAGGCAAGGTGCGTGCGTACGTGCGGGATTTCGTTAGCGAGGGAGCGAATGGGATATGGGGCTGACACGTGATTTTTGATGGGTTTTGTGGAGTTTTTGTAACGGGTAACGGGTCTGTCATGTATGTTCATGGCATGTTTGTCTTTTTCTTGGTTGGGATGGGATGGGATGGTGTGGATGTAGATGTGGATGTGAGGGATGTGGACTGTGGACTGTGGAGCGCACGGTATGCTTGATTGAATGTGAGAATTTTAAATTCTAGGATCATCACACCGCACAACACCACCGCCGCACCATTTCTCTCCTCCTTACCATCATCATATTCATTCAAACCCCTCCCCTCCCCTCCCCGGCACACGCGGCACACCACCACGCACATCCATATTTAGACGCGATGCGATGCGATGTGATGCGGTCGGGAGATGAGAAGCGGGAGCATAGCATAGCACACAGACACACAAAGACACTCCACTCACTCCACTCACCGCACGAACGAATGAACAAACGAACGAACGAGCGCCAGTCCCGTTTCAACCGATCGCTCGGGTCGCTCGATCCTTCGGTCATGCGCGAGACGGGGCGGCTGGGCTGGGGGTTGGTTATACTTATACTGTAGATGATATGATATGATATGATATATATTTTTAACGCACGGTGAGGCTCGGGGAGGGGGATATTGGATTCCTTTGTCAGGTTGTCTTAATAGTTAGTTGGTCGGCATATGTCTGTCTGTCTGTATGTCTGTCCCTTGCGTAAAATCGATCGATCGATCAAGGGGTGAGATTGAGAATGAGTTGCGTTGAGCCAACAATGCCCCTTTTGTCTGCTCTGATCCAGGTCCATCGAAGTAAGGGACGCGCGGTGTGCAATTGCGATGCCGTTTGAACCGTCCATCGTCCTTCTTCCATCTCACCTCACCTAAAATAACGTACTGTAGCTGTTAGTCTACAGTAGCTCACACAAACCGCCGGCATGAACACCCCTCCCTCCCTCGCTCAGACCCCTCCCCTCCCCTTCTCCTTGGCCGCCTCCCTCTCTCACGCTAGACGCCGAGACGCCTAGTAGCCGCCTATCCCACAAGGTTTCTACTCCTTCGCGCCGTCCGTTTCGTTCAATTCAAGGTTTCAAGGTATTTTCGTTTTTCGATCCTTCGCTCGCTCGCCCCCGCCGCCCGTCCCATTCAAGGTTTCAAGGTTTCAAGGTTTCGCCGTTTTTTGCTTTCTTTTGTTGTTCCTTCGCGTCGTCGTCGTCGCTCGGGTTGCCCTAGCTTGCATGCTTCGACTGGTATGACCTACCTAGTTACTTCTAGCTCACATGCGCTTTGTGCTCCTTCGCCCGTTTTGCGACATACATACCCAGCTAGCCAGGTGCCTTTCGTTCCTTCGCCTTGTTTTAAGTTGCGCGCGATGTGTTCGATGGCATGGCGATACCGATAGCCCTCCCTCCCAATCTCCCAATCTTCTCAATGGCAGTGGTGGGGAAATGTGCCGGTAGCCGTTCGTTAGTTAGTTAGTTTAGAATAGTAAGCATCTAGTATGCGGTATGGGTGTGAGGCATGACATGCATCAATCCTAAAAAACGTGACAAATGAGGTGGAGATGAACAGGATAGGAGCGAAGGAAGGCAAGCGTGGAGGGCTGAGTGGTATCTGTCAGGGAGGATGGGAAGAAGGAATACGTGCGTGTGGGACGCTGAGTGGTATCTATCTGCCTGGGTGAGGTAGGTGAGGTTTCCGTTGATGCTGGGGGGACACAACAGCATGTAGGATGCATCTTGTGCGATGCGAGGCTGCGGTGTTCTTCCATTCTTTGTTCCCTCCCCGTCTGTATGCCGTGCTCGATAGAGGATCTGATCTGGTCTGATCTGATCTCGTCCATTCCTTCCATTGTTTCTAATGATAGAATTTTGGCTGGCTGGCTGGCTGGTGTGTTACAGACGCGGTGTTGGGTATAGTGCTCGTGGTATGGTAGACGGAGAGGAGGGGAGGGGAGGGGAGGGGGAGGGGTGATGGGAAACGGCGATCTGTGATGGACTGATTGCCTTTGTTGGTTCTGTGCCTGTATCTGTCTGTGCCTGTCTGTGTTCTGTATTGTATCTGTATCTGTGTCTGTCCGTGTCTGTATCCCTGTCTATCTATATTTGTCGACGGAGATTATCTGTTTCGCCTGTGCATACCATGCCATGCCATACTCATAGCGGGAGTGGTATTATTATCATCGTCTGTGACCACAGTCATGGGTGGCAGTTGAGATCCATACTGGTAGATGAACCCATGGATGCATGCCTGCCTCGGTCGGTCGGTCGGTCAGTGCACCATCATAATCGCAATTATAGTAAGAGTAAGAGTAAGAGTATAAGTATAATTGCAGTAGGAGCACCGGGAGAGTTGAGTGCCGTGCCGTGTTTGTGTCTTATACCGTGGTATGTGCATGGAGTTGCATCGCAGCAAAGCGTTCTGACTGTACTGACTGTACTGTGCCGTACTCCTCTGTGCCGCCCTATCTTGGCTGTGTACACAGCATGTTGACTGTACGGCAGGAGTAAGAGCAGCGCGCGCGCGCACTCGACGTTCTTATCCCGGTACGTACTCTCCTAGTATAACTCTAGTATAACTCTTCCTAGCATTAACACTGGCTTACCTAATACGAGCAATCTCTCTCCCCCTACCAATCAAATCCCCGTACCGCATTCGCTTACTTCGCTTTTCTCGCTTCATCCCTTGTCCAGTCCAATTGTTCGTTCTAGCCTCATGCTACGTTGCAACCAAAAACAACCAAGAGCCCCTAGGCAGCCCCTAGCCCTTACTCTGATTCTTTATGCTGTGTGAGTGGAGTATGTACTGTACAACTAGAACAGGTGAGTGAGAGTGAGGTGAGGTGAGGTGAGGTGAGCCTCGATATGCCTGCCTGACTGCCTGAATCCCTCTGGCCTGGCTGCCTTATTTTAGATGCAAGCGAGAGGTCTGGGAGTGTCTGAGTGGATGGGAAGGATGGGAGTATGGGAGTGGACCTGACAGCCAGTCGTCGATCGCAGAACAGTGGAGTCTCTCTATTTTCTATGTCTGCTCTATCTCTGCTCTATTCCGCTCTATTCCTAATCCAGTGTTTTCGCGCTAGGTCTCAAACAAGATTAGTGCGCAGTGCAGCAGGATGGTGCAGGAGGGAATAAGGCCGAGTCGAGGTCTTGTCTTGTCCTTAGTACTGTCCTTAGTAGTGTCCTTAACTAATCTGCTATAGTAAGTGTGTGTCGTGCATGCATAGAGGGGACTTGGGGGTGACTTGTTAATTTGGCTGTCTCTTGCTGTTATCCGCACCTTTTTACGCTGTAAACACTATACATTCCTGTCATCTCATTGTATCCACCATGTACCCCCTCTTATTCACACCTTTATTCCTCGTGCGACTCGTGCGACTTTTGACCAGTGCCACTCACTGCCCACTCAGATCCAGTCCCTTACTCTGTACCCTCACATGTACCCCCAGTGTACCCTCGCTGCATTCAACACCTGTCCCTCCTCTCTCTGTCCCCTTCCTGTCCCCTCTCTCTTCCCACCCAATTTGCCCTCTCCCTCCCCTCATCCCCCTCATCCCACCACGCAATCCCGCCTCGAACTCGTACTTACACTGCAGATGGAGCGTGGTTGGTGGTACTCCATCTGTACTTCCATCACACAGACACCCTCTGTACCTTGCCGCAATACCCCTAGGTATATCAAGTACTTACCATGGTAGTTACTTACCATGGTAGTGCTGTTTCTATACTAAGGAATTGTACTATATGTGCTCTGTTGCGTGGTGTTGTGTTGTGTGTTGTGTGTACTAGCGGTACCTCCAAGTTGTGCCTCGTTCTAGTACTATACGCTTGTACCTTTTCCCCTTCCATTTCCCTTTCCCGTCGCATACTGTACTGTACTCTAGTACTACTCGTACTCAACCCATCTCCGAACCCCGACAGGCCCTTTCCCTTTCCCTTTCCCTTTCCCTTCCCCTTCCCCTTCCCCTTCCCTTTCTCTCTTCCCCATCATCCCTCCTTCCCCGTCCACACCCC
>JPJW01002145.1:0-11301 GCA_000750755.1 Pseudogymnoascus sp. VKM F-4513 (FW-928)
GGACTAGAATGGATAGATAAAAGGGGGTGGGATAAAGGGAATTTTGTTTAGCGCGAGCGGATTGGTAGTTTTTAAAGACACTTGTTATCAAGATTCTTTGTTCTTTGTTCATTGTTTGTTTGTTTGTCGACATCTGTCCGTCGTGATGTAGAAAGTTGCCAGTGCTATGTACGAGTAGAGCGCGACTGCTTCCTTTGTTCATCATACCATGCATGTAAATTATTTCCTCATGAGCCCATTCATTGCGTTTGCAAAAAGCACATGTCTCCCACCATCGCCTCAAATGCAAGCAAAAAGCCCCCATCCATGATTTCCCTAGCCCAGTTCCTCAAAACGTAAACCCCAAAAGCCCCTAGCTCAAAGCAACCCATAACCCCCCCCATGTCCGACCAGAACTCCATCGCTACCAGTAGCAAAAAACCCATAAAAAAACACCATTGAGAACCCCAAACCCCAAACCCAAACCCTATATGCATGCAGCGGAAGACTCGTGTTTACAACCCCTTGGTGACTACAGGGTATACTCCTCCTCGTCTTCCTCCAACTCCGCAGAAGGCTCCTCGGGGAAGTACGGGCTTCGCGCGAGGGGAAGCTCGTCGAGGTCCATCTCCATCTCCATCCGTTCGTGTTTAACCGCCACCGCAGGTTCAGCGGCGACGAGTGGGTCGGGGGAGTCGTCATCGTCATCGCCAGTCTCTTCGGGGACGAATAAGCCGCCGATATCATTACCCAGCTGCTTGGACGCCTGGGCCTGGTCGTCCTCTGAACTGTCTAACGGCGGCGATTCCAGGCTTCTCGGAGTATCCGCATTTCTTGGAGGATCCACACCCACATCCTTCTCAACAGCCATAGATGCCTTGTGTCCCTTTTCTGCGGACGGAGATTTCTTCGCCCTGCGTTCCTTGCCCCCGCTGCTCTTCTTCCAGGTTTCATACTCGACTTTCAGGTCATTTGTGATATTCACTGAGCGTTCCCAGGTAGGCGCGTAGTCGCCCGCCCATTGAGTGAGATAGTAGTGGCAGCGACGGTGTTTGTTCATTCTGTATTTATCGTCGAGGAGGCGGATGACCTTCCACTGCTTGCCGTCTACTTTGTTCTCATCGTCGTCGTCGTCGTCTGATTCCGCGACAGGTTTGGGTTTCGGTTTCGACGGGGTGGAGGTTCGAGATCGCTTTTGAGGAGTAGAGGCGGTTGATTTTGCAGGGGCGGATTTCCAGCCTTTGTTTGGGGTTCTTTGTACGTCGCCGCTTGGTGTTGCGTTGCGAGAGCGTGAGCTGGATCTTGTAGGGTATCTCGCTGGTCTCGCTGGAGTTGTCGATCTTCGTGAAGACTTGGCTGGCGATGCGCTGTGAGACGAATAGACAGTCTGCGACTGCTGGCGCTGGTGACCGTAAAACGGCTGCGCAGATCGATCTCTCAGCTCGCGGCGCTCCGAATTAGCTGTCGCTGAAGGTGGTGCGGTGCTGCGCTGGGGAGTTCGGGTTTTGGAGGGTGAAGGTGTGTGACGTGGTGTTGCGGGTTCAGCCATAGCTTTCGATTGCCGGGGTTGCGTGGAGGTGGGCGCGAGGTTCTTCTTCTGCACCGTCTGAGGGCTTGAGATGATGGGTTCTTGTGGGTTTCTTGGGGTCTTACTGGAAGGTCCCTCGCTCATGTCTGTACGGGAGCGTTTGCTTGGTGGGGGGTCCATGCTGCCTGGTATGCCCTCGTCTTCGGTGCCCTCGGTGTCGAAGAGTGAGTCCATGTTGTGTCCGGGGTGTGGTTGTGAGAACGAAGGTATGGAGAGTGTCGGCTGTTGGTTGGAGGGTTGTGGAGGTCGTGGTGCCAGAGAATCAGCGCCTTCGTCTGGAGTGTCGGTTTCCGTCTCGATAGATTCAACAAGAGCTGACGACGTCCATGCTCCTGTCTCGGGATTTTTAAATGGACGACCTCTCTTCTTCCCGTTCTTCGTCAGCTTCGCTCGCGCTTTTGCTTGCTTCAGCTCTTCCTCTTGCGCATCCCGTCGCCTTCCCTCTGCCATCTCGAACGCTTCGTAGACTCTCGGTGAGACCCAGTCAAGGGCGTCGATTTTTCGGATGATTTTGCGGACCACGGGTTTGTCTTTCGGGTGGACGACATAGTGAGGTATCTTGTTGTAGTCGATTACCTGCGCAATAACCCAGCTTGCCTCGTCGTGCTCTGGCAGCAGGGTGACGGGCGCCATAGGCGGCCCTGAGCCAGCAACATAGATAGGTTTTGGGAATAATACAATCTGGAAGGAGGCAGTGGTCATTGGCGCGGATCTACCTGTCCGACCATACCTAGGCACACTTAGCCGCAGGTATCAGCCAGCTGAAAACCACTATGATGTGGTCAATGTAAAAAAGTTGTGAATCTAAGTTGTGGAAGACGCGACTAAATTGACGCGGTTCAGCACGGTCCCTTGAAGAATTCCGCACAGCCACACGTCAAGTAGAAGTGAATTTAGCATGAGTTTATATCCACCAACGTCTAAACAGAGGGCTGTGCTGTCATATGTGTAATGCTATAACAGCAACGCAGTATATCTATGAATGCTCTTTATAGTTAACACTAAAGGTTATAGGTAGGTAATGTCAAGCAGAGGCGAATCATGTGTTTGTAGAGGTTTAAAAGTTAGCTCAGTAAGCACATTATATATAAAAAGGTATTAAACTATTATTTATTTAATATGAATATTTTACGTAGGACACTTAAGCACTATAATCACTAGGCAATATGAGGTGCGCTAGAGGTCCAAATACCTCTCTTAAGTTAAATGCGCCCTATGGTCTCTTATATGCTATATGAGCAGTGCTGGTTAATATAGGGTGCTCTAAACGCCTGGAAACAACAACCTAAATATTACGCCTAGCACACGTCACTGCTTATCAATACCATGATATTTTAGGAACTCTAAAGGACAAGAGACACTTCTAGAATCCAGCATGCACTCCCAGTACAGCTGAACTCACCTCATTCATAACAACTCTTTGATTTATAATGTCACGTGACGCAATCCTTCAAGTCTATTCTGAGCCTTAATTTGCTTGGCTTCCCCTCTAAATTTGGCTGGACCACCCTCCGGCTCGACCCTGTCCCGCATTTTAGTGTCATTAGCCACATCCATTAGCCACACTAATCACACTAGCCACACAAATGAGGGACTCACGAGCCACATTCTATAATTGGAGGGCCCTGCTTTCCGGTCGGTCGTGATCGAGCTGTTAATAGACATCAGCCGTACTCTAGCTAAACTCTATCAGGTGAGAGGACCACCAGCTCTTTCCCTTCTCACTCCTGCGCGCGCGTGGTCCCGGGGACATATATATATACCTGTCCCTTTCCCTTCATACCGAAGACATCTGATAACTCCTGAATATTACCCAAGCGCATCTAGGACTACTGTACACTTGTACTGTACGAAATCGAACACTCTCATTTATCGCCGAAATTTTCGGTTGCGCATTGCGCCCAGACAAGGCTTCGCTGCATTCTCTGTCGACGTTCTAGCGCATACCCGAAAAGCGCCTCTGAGACGTCTATTGAACGAGAGCTTGCCAACAATGTGTCTCGTCAAAGGTTCGTACCCAAACCCCGCAGCCACTCCACTCCCCGCTTCGATCCACCAGAGACAAGCCAAGCAGCACCAGCTAACAACGTCAACTCTAGTTTCCAAGAACGACGAACCCGAAGAGCCGCCACGGGTATACGTCCGTCGTCGCGAATCGGTCTCCCATTCGAGGCGCACCTCCCAGGTTATCATTCGCCCAATCCAAGAACGACGAACCCGAAGAGCCGCCACGGGTATACGTCCGTCGTCGCGAATCGGTCTCCCATTCGAGGCGCACCTCCCAGGTTATCATTCGCCCAACCACGACTTCCCGCCACTCCGTCACGCGCATTACCTCAATCGAGACTGCGCCGCGTCCTGCGCCGCGCCCTTCTCAGTATGTCGATGGCTCTGGGTACCAAAGCCCCAGCCCGGACCCGGGAAACTTCCCAATGATAGTGCAGGCGCCGACGCCCAATCGCAGCCCGAGGAACAGCCCGCGCACCAGCCATACACACGTCGTGATGTATGAAGGCAGTCCGCGCAACAGCCGCACGAGCGTGATAAGCCGACAGAGCGCGCGGCAGGGAAGTCAGAGGAGCCAGCGCTCGCGACATGGTAGTCAGCGACACAGTCGGCATAACAGCGGGGAGATTTTTATCGTCAACCCGCCTGTGCGCGAGCGGAGCCGTAGTCCTGCCGTTGAGACAAGGGGGAGGGCGGATAGCCATGCGGTGAGACATGTTCGTGCGCTGTCGAGGGAAGAGAGGGATCCGAGCAGAGAGCCGAGTCGCGAGAGGAGGAGCAATGTTCACCTCACCGCGCCGCTGTCGCCGATGGAGGTGGATAAGGTACAGCGCGGTTTGGATGCATCAAGAGATACGATGATGGTTGAAGACGTAAGGCCACGCGCACGGAGTATTACGTATGGTGCTAACCCGAGGATGTCGGCGGGTAGACTGGAGGACCGAGAGAGAGTGCTAATTGAAGAGGATGGGAGGCGGAGAGAGTTTTACAAGACGAAGAGTTTGAGCCCGTGACGAATGAAGGAAGATGTCGCAGAAGAAGATTTTATTTTTTGATATATAGCATTTTGTCATACCCATATTTAAGTAGCATTTGTACTAGCTTTTGTATACTACAAATTTCTGCATTCTCATCAAGATCTTTGTCCGAGTGGATCGCATTTATTCAGGATATCGTATCGCATTGTAGCCCATCTAGTTCATATTGAAAATCCATCTCAGCTCTTAAAATACACACATCTAAGTTAATCATTAATTTTTTGCGACTGTTCGAACTCCCTCATATGCATGCCTGCCCAGCAAATACAGAACATCATGTTATCATACACGTACTTTCACAGCTCATAAAATACTCGATCGTCGGTCTGTTTTCCACCATCCCAATACATTTCCTGCATTTCCCACCCATTCAATGAAGCCATCGACAACAACCTTCACCAGTCCCTGTCTCTTTTGGCGGTCGCCAGGTCCCCCACTCCCGCTGGGGGCTTCGCTTCCCATGGTAGGAAGCACATTGTCGCTTGCTGATAAGCTCACAAACAAGGCGAATGGAACGAGCCACACGCATATACCGAAGTAGGACGCAATCTCTGTGAATGTAGGCCCGACGGGCGAATCGTAGATGGAGTTCGTGGGAGTTCGTGGGAGGCTGGAGAAGTGGGCGAAGCAGTAGTAATGGTTGACGAGGACAAGAACTACGAATGATTAGAATCTATACCATCGTATCGTAATTATACAACATACCACAGGACGAGAGAAATAATGGGTCGGACAGCTTCACGATCGGAAAGCGTCGCATATTCCCCAGATAGACGACGTGCGACACGATCCCTATGAGGGAGAGGAACTTTGGGAAGCCATCGACGAGGACGAGGAGGGCTTGTATGGCGATAACGGCATATATCATGCGCGTCAATAGTCGCTTCGCTATGACTGTATGTTCCTCGACGAGCTCAGACAGGTAGTACAGACCCGACGCTGCGATTCATTAGCGGAGCTTCGAGGGGGCTTATGACGGAATCACTTACCAATGGCTAAAGTGAGGAAGCTGAAGCCCAGGATCATGCCCAGGTATCCGACGAGCGGTAGAATCCAGAATTGCGCCATTGCTGAAACAAACTTGACGCTGCTACTTTGACTTCAAGAGAAGCTTCATGGTCGTGGGTGGATATCTAAAGTTGTCGTCGTGTCGTTTACCCCAGATTTCGGCAATCGCCGTGGCGCACTGATAAGTCTAAAATATATTTATTTCGAGATTTATGACGCCCTATCGGTAGGCGCTACTGACAAATTTTGGGAACTACATATCTCAGAGCAGACGACAACAAAACGCAAATTTCCCCGCAGTCTGAGAGGTAGCGTATGAGGTAGATTTTTTATCGCATTCCTGCCGTGGCAGAGTTCTGTCCGCCACCATGTCTCGCCCAGAAGATATCCTGTAAGACGCCGACCCCGCCACGTCCCCTCCGACTTTGACTGACCAAACTTCTTCAGCCCCCCTGATCTCCACTACAATGATGTTGAAGCACGCAAATACACCACCTCCTCCCGTATCCAGAACATTCAGGCGTCCATGACCAACCGTGCCCTGGAACTTCTTGACCTCGACAGCCCCGCCATGATCCTCGATATCGGTTGCGGCTCTGGACTCTCCGGCGAGATTGTCAGCTCAGTGGAGGAAGAATATGGCGGACAACACATTTGGGTTGGAATGGATATCTCAGCTTCTATGCTGGATATTGCCCTCCAGCGCGACGTTGAGGGCGACCTGATGCTCGCAGATATTGGCCAGGGCGTCCCATTCCGCGCCGGAACATTCGATGCTGCGATCTCTATCTCCGCAATCCAGTGGCTCTGCAACGCCGAAAGCAGCGACGTCTCGCCTACCGGACGACTATCGAGGTTTTTCAACGGTTTATACGCCAGCTTAAAACGAGGAGGGAGAGCGGTGTGCCAGTTCTACCCCAAGAACGACCAGCAGCGAACCATGATCAGTGGAGCCGCCATCAAGGCTGGATTCGGCGCGGGTATCCTTGAAGATGACCCTGGAACCAAGAACGCCAAGTTATACCTTGTCCTCACCGTCGGTGGAGCTGCGACAGAAGGCGCTGGCGGCGATATTACTGGCGTGGTCAAGGGAATGGACGGCGTCGACGTTGTGGATGCTCGAAGACAGCACCAGGCGCAGAAGAGGAAGGACGCCAAGAAGGGCTCGAAGGCGTGGATTCTCAACAAGAAGGAGCAAATGGAGCGGAAGGGCAAGGTTGTCAAGGCGTCCAGCAAGTATACGGGGAGGAAGAGGCATATTACATTCTAGATTGCGCTGGGTTTGGGTGGGGGCGCATGGGTCGGCGTTGGTGTGGCTTATTTGTTATACACTTTATGAATGAAATGGTCGTTCTTGAATTCACTCGACCGATATTCATATTTCATGCGGGCCCCTTTGAGTGAGGCCATCATATTGATAAAGAAGGTTCTGGAGTCAACAAGGCTGCGCGGAATGCTTTATGCAGCAATCCTGAAGCCTTGTTAACTTTTCAGAACCAATCTTTCTGCGTAGAGCAACCCGTGCAGCCTTGCCAACTCCAGAACCAACCCGCGCAGCTATGTTAACTTCACCTCATTAACTATATAAAGTATCTCACTCCCACATCTTTCTTTCTTTATTAACAACAAATTATTCTGTCCAGTTTATCGACAAAAACCACTACAGAACCCCTCATCCACCAAGGCCCAAAGCTTTATCAAGACCCAAAAATACTATCCGACAACCACCAACCAACCAACGTCAAAATGCGTCTCTCATCCCTCCTACCCCTCGCTCTTGCCATCTCACCAGCCTTTGCTGGGCCAGCAGCCTACGGTGTCTGTCAGAGTGGCTGCGCCGCTGTCGCCATGGCCTGTTACACAGCTGGAGGGGCCACCTGGGGCGCCACCTTGGGAGCTACGGCCCCTGCAACTATTATTGGATGCAACGCTGCCTTTGGCACTTGTTCGGCCACCTGTGCCGCCCTGCTTCTGGCGCCAACCCCATGAATGCGACGGCTTCCGCGCCAGTGGTCATTTTTCGGCGGCGATATGATAGTCATAAGACAGAATGGTTCTGAATCGGATTACTACTTTCCTGTTCCAACATGATATACCTTGCATGGTGACGTGTGACGTTGATGAAGTCTTTGATAATCGGGTATATTTCGAGGCTATAAACCGTAATATTACATCAATAACCTCCACACACCAAGAACCAAAGCAGAGAAACCAGTAACCACTCCCATCAACCATTGTAGGGTCTGGAACTTGACGCCCTCAAGCTTCTCTCTCAGTCCAGCAACTTCCTGCTCAATTTTTGTCTCCGTCTCCTTAATCTTGAGGCCCTGGGCATTTGATTCCTCCCTTATCCTGCCCTTCTCCAAGTTCAGATCCAGCCGGACGGATGCTTGAGTCCTGCTGATCTCGTCTCGCAACTTGTTGTTGAACTTCGCCAGGTCGTTCGTCAGACGCTCATGCGCTGCTTTTGTAGCCGATTCTTCGGTGGAATCCGCAGACAACAACTCTGACCGTAGCTTTGCAAAGTCGACTTTCTGGGTGTAGGTTGCCTTCGCTTGGTCTTCGCGGATGACCATGGTTCGCGTGAGATTTTGAATGCTGTCATAGGTTAGCTTGGAACTTTTGCACTTAGCTGAGCTGGGGCTTCTACCTTTCTTCTATAACATCACTTAGGACCTTCATCATAGCAACGGATTGCGTCTCGGTGAACCCCTCATCCTTCAAACGCTTGACGAACTTGAGTGTGTCAAAGTGGTGGTCTCTGGGGCGCATTGGTGACGAGCTGAAAGCCCGGCGCATTGGTAAATTTCGAGTAATAGCTGCACCATCTTTCGTCTGGAACATAGATCTTTGCTCAGTTATCGGCGTGGTGCGGCGGTGCTGGCCGTACGAATCTGTTGAATATGCCGCAAAGAGTGACGTCGAGCGAACTGGAAGCTGAGCTGTAGCTGCCCTTCCCTGCCAGCTGAGTTGTGGCAGCAGGAAACGAGGCAGAACCTGGGCGCCAGTAATCGCCTTTTGCGCCATATTTAAAATCAAGCTTGAATAAAAGAAAATAAAAGAAGGTGGGATGTGTATTGTTGGATTGAGCTTTCGGAGGGCCATCAGCGACGTTACCCGTTGCCCAGTCACGTGCTCACAGCGAGATACATTCGGCTAGTTCACCCCACCAAGAAGAGTCACTGTGGTGGGAAACTTTATACAATTCTCTGAGGCTCGTTGCGAAATTGAACCCCATCTGACGCCACGAAGCAACTACCTTGTTCATATATCGACCAAGGATATTGAACATACACCACAAGATCACCATCTACATACGCGTCTCAACACCAGTCACTGTACCTTATTGAAGAATCCGCGAAACCTTCAGCGGAGCGCAATCATGGCGACCCAAGGCGACAAGTTTGGAAATGACATGGAGTCCGACTCGGGCTCCGAGCAGGGCTCCCCGAACCTAGGGGCTACGAATGATGTGGAGGATAACGACAACATTCCCGATATGCCTTTAAAGTCGAGCCTCAAGAAGCCCGCAGCAGCAAAGGACCAACCACCAGTGGTTGTGCGCCCGACCCTACCCCCGCAGACGGAGCCAAAAGACTTGGATGTCAAGTCTCTCAGCCCTCTGACCCCCGAGATTATTGCCCGCCAGGCGACTATCAATATTGGAACCATCGGTCACGTCGCTCACGGAAAGTCCACGGTTGTGAAGGCTATTTCGGGTGTCCAGACTGTCCGCTTCAAGAACGAGCTGGAGCGCAACATTACCATCAAGCTCGGTTACGCGAATGCTAAGATCTACAAGTGCGACTTTGAGGAGTGCCCAAGACCTGGATGCTTCAGGAGTTACAAGAGTGAGAAGGAGGTGGACCCCCCTTGCGAGAGGGAAGGATGCCCAGGCACATACAGGTTGCTCAGACACGTCTCGTAAGTCTACGATATTGCACACTCTAAACCGGAAGAGAAAATATCCTAACGTATATATAGCTTCGTCGATTGCCCTGGTCACGATATTCTCATGAGCACTATGTTGTCAGGAGCCGCTGTCATGGACGCAGCCCTCCTTCTTATCGCAGGAAACGAAACCTGCCCTCAACCCCAAACATCCGAGCATTTGGCCGCCATTGAAATTATGAAGCTTGACAAGATTATTATCCTCCAAAATAAGGTCGATTTAATGAGAGAGGATGGCGCACTCCAACATTATCAGTCAATTCTGAAGTTCATCCGTGGAACTGTCGCTGACCGATCGCCAATTATCCCCATCTCCGCCCAACTTAAGTTCAACATCGATGCGATTAACGAGGCTATTGTCTCCACTATCCCAGTCCCACCCCGTGATTTCTCCCAGGATCCTCAGATGATCATCATTCGATCCTTCGATGTCAACAAGCCTGGTGCCGAGATTGACGAGCTTAAGGGTGGTGTTGCTGGTGGATCTATTCTGCACGGTGTTATCAAGCTCGGTGACGAGATTGAGATCCGTCCCGGAATTGTCACCAGAGATGATAAGGGAGCCATTCAGTGCACTCCTATTTTCAGCAGAATCGTCACCCTCAACTCCGAGAACAACGAGCTCAAGTACGCCGTTCCTGGTGGACTTATTGGTGTTGGTACTCGCATCGATCCTACTCTGTGCCGTGCCGATCGTCTGGTTGGTTTCGTTTTGGGTCTCAAGGGCAGACTTCCGGATATTTACACTGAGATCGAGGTCAACTACTACTTACTCCGCCGTCTTCTCGGTGTCAAGACCGCGGATGGCAAGCAGGCCAAGGTCGCAAAGCTCGCAAAGAACGAGGTTCTCATGGTCAACATTGGTTCTACCGCCACTGGTGCTAAGGTTGTCGCTGTTCGCCAGGATGCCGCAAAGTTGGTCCTTACCAGCCCTGCATGCACAAACACCGGAGAGAAGGTCGCCCTGTCGAGACGTATTGAGAAGCATTGGCGTCTGATCGGATGGGCCACCATTGCTGCGTAAGTCACCCCGAATATCCCCAGCCATAACTACATGTACTGACAATGACGTAGCGGTGTAACTCTTGAGCCAACTGCATCCTCTTAGACGACGATATATATTACGGACGTGATGACTGTGATGGTGCTGAAGACGTGATCTTTCATGATTTTTCTATGGGTGTCATAGGGATTTATGGATATGCGTGCATAGCATATAAAAAGAGGAGTTTGTCCTTGCGATTTGGCCACAATCAGGGCTAGATGATGTTAAAGAAATGAAAAAAATTGATAATACCATCGCCGTCTTGACAAGTCTAAACGCATACATATTTTTAGGATAACTTCTTTCAGCAATTATTATTTTTGGTATGGCCTAGAAAGAAGTACCTAAGGCCAATTCAGAAAAATAAATCTCCAGCCCCTGACGTTTGCAGTTGTATGTCTCTCAAATTTACCCCTCATCCACGCTCGCTTAAGCTGGGTAGATAGAGGGCCTATCGAACGACCACCCCTCTCTTAGCTCCCGAAATAGTTCCCCCCCCACCTATACCGCTTCTTGGAGGGGGAACCTCCACGTTTATACTCTCCCAGTCGCCCATTACTTCTCCCAAAACAATTACCTCTTTCCTACCTTCCATATACCCTCCAAACCACCAAAATGGCCGAACCAGCAGTCAACTACCCCCCGCTCAGCGAGCGCCCCATCAAGAACACAATCTGCCTCTTCGA
>JPJW01002146.1:0-11508 GCA_000750755.1 Pseudogymnoascus sp. VKM F-4513 (FW-928)
CTGGAAGCGTGGCGCTAGCGAGGCGGCGGGCGCGCTGAGATCGGCGGATGAGGTGAGAGGTTGGTGGTGCGAGCGGAGAGCGGGCCGTTGAGGCGGTTGGATGATGTATGTAGTGGCGGATTATTCAAAGATGATAGTCGTCGCCGTTGTCGATAGATGGTTGTGGTTATGGATATATGGATGAAAGGGGGTGGTTGAAAAGGGCGATGATGGTTGTTGCTGGTTTGAGAGCAACGTTGCGTTTGATGATATGGAAGAATCGGGGTATTGCGAAAAGTGCGGTTACAGGTAAGTGAGATGATATGTACAATTCATTTATGCCACTGTAAAAATCTATCTATAGATCGAATCTATACCAACCCCCCTGCCCCGCCATCAACGCCGCTATACCCGCCTTTCACGTCAAACGCCAGCCCAGATATCCCATGGGTCTTTCATCTAACAGCACACCCACTCTACAAATACAGTGCGCCCATCACCGCAGCACCTACGCACGCCATACCCCACCGCCCCACGGCGCTCCTCCCCACGCCACCCGTCGCGCTCACAACCGGCGCCATCGCCGCCGCCGGCACATCAACCACGGCCGCCTCGCCGCCCACAACAGCCCTAGTCGGCTTCGCGGTCGTCGGCAACTTAGCCCCCTTCGCCGTCAGCGGTGCGTCCGCGTGCTCCGTCAGCAAACCCTGCAGCACCTCCAGCGCAGACATCTGCTGTCCCGGCCCGAACAGTCCGTCGCTAGTCCCCGTGTACCACTTTTGTCCGCACAACTCCCCCGTCTCAGAGCCATCACAGGCCTTTGCCGCCCCCGCAGCCGAGGCGCGGAGGACGCGGCCGATGGACGGGGCGGTGAAAGCGGCGACTTTGGAGGTCGCCCACATGAAGCGCGAGAGGTAGGCTTTAAAGGATAGCATGTCGTAGTTGCACGACTGGATGGTCTCGCAGGGGACCTCGTACATGACGTCTGTTGCGTTGGGGAAGGGGGTGAAGAACCACTCGTTTGTGCGGACGAGGAGGCCCTGCGTGCGTTCGCGCCACAGCGAGCTGCCGGATGTGGCGTTGTACATTGTTGCTGCGCCGTAGAGGTAGATGCCGGGGGAGTAGGAGAACTGCATGCGGTTCATGTCGACGCAGTTGGACTCGATACCGGCGCCGTCGTAGACGTTGAAGTGGTCGTCGATGAGCCCGCTTTCGCGGGACCAGTCCCATACCTTGCCGGCCCACTCGGCGTAGGTGGCGTTGCCGGTGTAGCGGGCGAGGCGGGCGGAGAGCTGGAAGAAGGCCCCGTTGGAGACGGCGTTCTTGTAGGTGTAGCCGTTGTTGTACTCGAAGATCTGCCAGCGCAGCCCGCCGCCGCAGTGCAGCGTGTCCCAGCGTGCGGCTTGGGTGTTCCACAGGTTGATGGTCAGCTGGAGCCAGCTGGGGATGGGGCTGGGAGGGGCGCGCCAGTCGTGCTCCGCGGCGCTCATGGTGGCGAAGCCCCAGAAGGCTTGGTCGTCGTTGCCTTCCTCTCTGTAGTACATTGGCACCATGTAGTCATGGTTGGGCCCGACTTGGCTGACGAGGGCTTGGTAGGCGATCTCGTTGTACGAGTCGTCGCCGGTGAGGCGGTAGTAGTCGAGGAAGGCTCCCCACATTGCGCCGCCTTCCCACCAGTAGTACGGACGCCCTAGAATGCCGATGGTCTCGGGGGTGTTGGTGACATTGCCCGTGTAGAACTTTGCTAAGCCAAATGCCACCTTGCTGGCTGCCTGCTTGATGGATTCTGTTGCGTAAGTTAGCGGATGGCGCATATGAGACGGCTGGCTGCATACCTATATCGTGGACATCGACCTTGATGGCACTTGTAACATCCGCAGCGATAGCGAGCAGGACTAGCCCGCAAGCACTGAAGTTGACCCTCATCGTGAAAAGTTTCAAAAAAATGTCTATGGAACCAGTCCCAGCTATCCAAAACACACAATGAATGACGATCGATGAAATAGAAAGAAAGACGAGACGAAACAAACAATGTCAAAGAAAGTGATGAGCCACCTACCATGAAACTTACCGTCCCATCGTCGCCTTTATGACAACTGGCAGAGACCTCGTATCTGCAGAGGTCCGAATCCATCCTGATTTTTTTTAGCTGCGAGGTAACGCCGCGCTCGAAACAAACGGTGTCGTCGTGAGCAAATGAGCGGCTGCGGTTCGTTCTGCGGGGTAGCGTGTTTGACGCCAAGCGAGGAAGCTTTGTTTCAGCGCCCCTGTCGTCCCGGCGCGCTACTTGCCCACAGGCGATCATAAATCTTCTGTGTCTTGTTGACGCCGGTGGGGAGCGCTTACGTGGTGAAGATACGGGATTGTGGATACAGAATGAAAGACATGTTGGGCGGTTATTGATATTTTTGTGTTATTTGTCGTGTTCTTCGTGAGCTGCGCGGTTACAGAACCGCTCGCTTTTCCAATTGTTGTTCCTGAGAGACCCTGTCGCAATGTTTATATTTGGCAGCTCTTAGCGTCGGCGGCACTGTGTGTCAAACAAATTGCCAGGAATAAGGTTTGTATTACATTCATGCCGAGGCGCACGAAGTATAGCACACCGTCCGCAGAGTCTATATCGTGTCATTATATCGTCAAGCCTGGCATTGCAGCCATTCAGTACAAGGCCACATGCTTAAATCTCTTTGCACCACTTGGTCATGGCACTTGTAAGCCCGCTCACACTTCCAGCGATCTCCTCCAACCCAACATCCACCTTCCACATCTTGCCTTCCCTCCCAACACCCCCTCCTCCAAGACCACCCATCGGCCCGGCTCCCATGCTAGCCGGAACAAGCAGCTCGTAGTCGACGAGCGTCTCCCAGCTTCCCATGGCTGCGTCTCGGCCCCACACCTTGTAACTAGCGCTGAGTGCCCCAATGCCAGTGCTGCTAGCCTGGATCCTTTGCCTCGCTGTCAGAGTCGAGTACTCGTCGTATGCCATTGCGAAGTTGCATGTATCAGTGTCGAGGACGACATCGAGTCGCGCAGCGCATATGAGGAGCGCGAGGTCGAGGTCGGAGAGACCCTGTAGGATATGAAGCTTCGAGTCGGGGGGTGAGAGGATAGAGTGGACAGGGAATGAGGCTGACGTGAGTGGGAGTGAGCGAGGCGTGAGGGTTGCGATGGGCAGGATGCAGGTGCTGAAGAAGGTTGGCACAGATTTGTTCCGGTAGAAAATTCGTTGCAGATGAGCTTTGTATGGAGCATCGTCGTTGTATAGAGACTGTTGGACGTTAGAAACCAAACAGGAGTCGCCAGCGGACAGACAACTTACGTTAATCATTGTATCCCAGTATTCGAGGAAGTCCTCCTGTCCAGGCGTTCCAGGATCAAATCCCTCGTCAACGAGTTCATCCATATCCACCTGAAGTCCTTCTTTGCATATCTCCCAGAATGCTGGGAGACTTCGCGGCAGTGGCAGATGCACGTATCGATGGCTGAATCGACTTTTAACTCTCTTTTCGAGGGTCTCCACTACGTCAATTTTTGTCGTCACACCCAGGACAGCTATTGGCGCTTTCCTCGCCTGTGCAATATCGAATAGATTGTAGAGTAGAGTCTGGCGTGGATGCGATGCAAATAGGTCAAACTCGTCTAGAATGAAGACAACTGACTTTGCCATGTGGTTTGCGCGACCTTCTGAGAGCTCTGTGGGATGCGATAATAATGCGAGCAATGAAGTCAGCGTATCGGCGTAATTGTTGGTCTTTGCCGTCAGATCCTCTTCGACTTCCATCTCACGCCCGAGCTGCCTCCAGATATCCCTCAACGCTAGCTTGTCATCCGTGTGCGTGAAGCCATTAAGCCTAACGACGTGGAAGTTCTCTCGGTGTTCGGCTGAGAGATCTGATATAACTTTTTCGACGAGCTGGGTTGGATTAGTATGTTACTATCAAGATATAAGGGATACCCACGGTTGTCTTTCCAGAACCTCTCGCTCCAATGACGAGCATGGAATTCCCCTCTCCTGATACCACTGTCTGCTCAACAACTTGGTGTACTTTTTGGAACTCATCATCGAGTTCGTGGAGCTTCAGCCTCTTTCGCCCAGTTAATTTGTCCAGCAAAAGCCTTTGCATGGTTATTAGATGGCCTTCCAGGCCCTGTATCGCAGGTGGTTCTGACCCGCCATCATCAAAAATGGATTCTTCAGCTACTTCCGGGACCGCCTCTGGGACATCGGTCGCGTCTTCTGTTGGATCCTCCGGCTGGCAGTCGCTGCACAGCCATTCGCCTTCAGGGATCGTGGTAATGTTGTAGCATTCTTGGTGTACAGCAAGATCGCAGTGATCGCAAAACATGATCTCGTTCGGGGCTTCAGAGTCTCCATTCTCACATATAGCACAAACATCCTCGTCCACTTCCTCCTCCTCATCCGGCTCCACAATGATTGGTATTCTGGGGTTTGTTTTTGAGAGTCTCTCATATCGCGAGAGCTCGTCGGGGTCGTGGATCTTGCGAGGTCTCCCCCTCCCTCTCTTATTCGGTACAACCCCCCCCGATACGTTTATGGTGACGAAAGTTTCGGATTGCTGCTGTTCTTCGGGGTCGCGAATCTTTCGAGGCCTCCCTCTCCCCCTCTTTGGCGGTACAGGTTCCCCTGATGCATTTTCGGTGGTGACATCTTCAGTTTGTGAAGGCTCTTGGGGCTGTTCCTGTTCCTGTTCTTGCTCAGCCTGCCCTTCGCGCTGCTCTTCGGATTGCTCTTGAGGGTCGTGAATTTTTCGAGGTCGTCCCCTCCCCCTCTTTTGCGGTGTCGGTGTCTGGGCTGAAGGTGTCTGGTCCGTGGGGATGTCTTTAAATCCCAGGTCCACGTCCCCTTCCGCTGGTGTTGTTTGTTCGAAGACGACGCTCTTCCGTGGCCTGCTCCGCCCTCCCTTGCTTGGTGTCAAGATGCTCTTCGGTTCCAGCACCGGCCTTTCCGCTGCCTCCGACGAATATCGCCTTGGTTTTCGTGTCTGTCGCCCTGCAGAGCGGGTTGCTGGCTCAGGTTCCGGTATATCTTCTGTTGCTGCTTCGTTTGCAGCTTTCGGGCTCATCGATTCGGCGGCAGCCTCATCTTCCAGAATTTGTTTCGAGGGCGACAGTTCCCGCTGCGATTCGTCGTCTGCCGGCTCGTTCTCTTTTAGGTGTACAGCTTTGAGAGCTCTGCCCGACGTCCTCTTCACGGCCTCCACAGAGTTTGGTGTCGAAGGCGACGACCCGCTGCCACCCACTCTCCTCCTCTTCGCAGACAGGCGGCCAGAGCTTGGCATTGGCGAAGAATCGTTGACCTGCTGCTCCAAAGGGCGACTGCGCTTCTGCGAACCCATTGTAACTGGATTGCTAATTCAGCATCACAGGGCCAGTGAATTGCCAGTTTTGCGGTTGCATATCAGGAAATATTGACCTTCGGTGATAGGCACGACCACTGTGGCTTGCTCCAGGCTGGGGAACGCGGAATATAATTGTCGCGCTGAGACGCGTTACCCCAATTGGGTGTCAAGGGTAAAGGGGTACCTACTGTACTGCCGTACCTGCACGGCCCATGTGGGGGAGCGTAAATTTAGACTCGATTTTGAACCCGCCATGTCAAAGCAAGGGATCAGCGCCCTGATAGGTATCGACAAAAGGTTAAAAAAGCACAGTTTTGATTGAGGTCACACCGATGATAATAATAATAAACTCGCGAATAATCCAGCAAAGGCGTCGAGTTGAATGCGAGGGCCAATATGCCGTGTCTATGATTAAGGTTACATGACTAAGCATGTGCTTTGTTGGAATCTGTTGGAAAAGAGATGAGGTGCAAGGTTTGCAATCCTTAACTAGTGAAAGTTGGCCCCCGCCCAGGGGAATAGCCTGGACTCGTGTAAACCAGTATAATACGACCGACCCGTCCCTCCCAGGTTACTTCCTCTCCTTCTTGCCTCTCTACCCATTTTTGCTACAATTTACGCTCGTTTCCTGCAATTCGCAAGCTCTTCGTTCTATCTAATACCACTGCAACTATCGCCATCATGCGTGCCTCCGTGCTTTTACTTGCTGCCGCCTCTGTGGCCGTCGCTTCCGCAGAGACAGTTGAGATCTTCGGTGCTGGAGAGGAGGGTGGTAGTGAATTCCGTGTTTACCCCATCGCCACTGTAAGTTCGATACTATCTCTTGACCATCGGACCATCGACCATCTAACCAGAGACGATAGGCTGGAACCGCAACTACGTATCTCCTGGGTTGCCCCGATCAGGGAGCCACCGAGGAGAATTGCATATTCTTGGAGCCGATTGTATACACTGTTAAACCCGATTCGGTGGAATTTACCTCTTCCCAGCCAGATCTGTAAGATTCGAAACATTCATATCACTAACTGGTCAGCTGGGCTAACAGACTCTTTGACAGCACTTTCACCCAAAACTGCGCGCTCGGAGCCAAAACCCGCGCTGTCTGCACAATTAAAGTTTCGGGGCCTGGCACCACAGATTTCGAGAGCGTTAGTGACAAAACCGAGGAGACAATGACCCTTACCGGTACAGCCGCCGAGAAGATTTGGGGCCCTGCAACTATTGTTGACGATGTAACCTCCATTTACCGCGGCGCTGAAGCCTCCATTGGTCCCGCTCCTAGCAGCACCGGCGGTTCGATTCCCCCTGTCACTACTGGGCCAGGAGCCTCTTCTGCGCCGACCGACACACCTACCGGAACCGATTCTAAGCCCGTCGAGACATCCCAATCCACGGGTGGGATGCCTCAGATTACCGGCAGCAGTGGATGGGCTGTCGGCGGTGTGGCCGCTGCCGTTGCTCTCGCAGCGTTCTAAATGACACTCGGCAATTCGGAACTTGCCCTCGATGTGATGAGAACGCAGACCAGCACGATGTCGGTGCCCCAGGAGCCACCGTGAGATGGATGCGCCACTATGAGGAACATCTGTAATAAGTTATAGGCTGCTGCATACTTCCTTTGACCTGATTATTTCTTCGATTTCACAATTTATATTGACGCCAGTCAATCTGTTATAGATTGTACAATACCAGACACCATTTGGATGGAGTTGAGCATCGCACAGCTTGTTCATAATAGAAAGGTGTATATAATCATGTAGTTAACAAGAGAGCGCAATGGATGAATATGCAATCCAACTAATTGCACGATTGTTACCAACATAGGGAATATGTCTCGTGCCACCCAAAGTCCGAATAGGGCCGTCCATAGTATATGTGTGCCTGCAAATTAACCACAGGAATTTAAACTGATGGAATGAATCTCCCTGGCTTTATTTCTGGAGAAGTGGCTTCATAATTATAGCCGTAAATGATAGGGAGGTTGTATCTTATATGGTGTGCCAGGCACATGACGATATCGATCCAGATCGGCACATAATAATCCGCCCCGGGTAACTTTATTGCGACTCCAGTCGCCATCGAGAGCATGATGATCCACGTCTTATCCTACCACGCCCAAACCTCTTTCACCAATATTTAATATAACCTACGCCACCGCGGTCGCATAACGACAGTGTAGCTCACAGGATACTTTATGCCGCACGCCCGGCTCAGAGGCTCGTACAAACGTCATTACCGCTGACACGCCAAGGTCCAGACCTACCCACCACGACGCCAGCACAGCAAACATGGCAGACGACCAAACGATAAACCTACCGCAACTAGTCCTAATCCTCCTCCTGGGTGGCTTCGCCGTCCGGTACTTTTTCTTCTCGGGACCTCAATCTCCAGACCAGCCCTCGACTTCGGGCAGGGGCGGCGTGAGAGTGAGGGAGGCAGATGTGGACAGGGTGCAGCAGATGTTCCCGCAAGTTGGGCGGCGAACCATAATGTGGGATCTGCAGAGGAATGGGGGGAACATTGCGGCGACGACGGAGAGGATACTGAGCGGTAGAGGACTTGATGAGGTGAGTTGTCATATTACCGCGGGCATGTCTCGCATCGCCACCGAGGCACCAGCTAACTCCGTACAGCCACCTCAGACTTTCAGACCACCAATGCCACCAGCTGCAGCATCTTCCCCTTCGCAAACCGGCGCAGGCACAAGGACGGAGACGCCAAAGCCATCCCAGCCCGATCTCATCGCGCGATACAACCTCGGAGCTAAGCTCGCCGCATCGGGCAGCGAAGATAAGGAAACCCCAAGCGGATCTCCCGGCGGGTCACCCGGCGGAAAGGCCTGGAGTCAAAACAAGACGGAGAGACAGTCATTGATGCAGCAGAGGAGGGAAGAGATGATTTTGGCGGCGAGGAGGAAGATGGAGGCCAAGATAGCTGCGGAGAAACAGTCGTCGTAAGGTCTGTATATCCACATAATCAATCAGGGCGTTTTCTTCATCTGCCAGCGTGTAAATTATATTGATAAATTTTTCGATACAAATACATTCACCATTTTCGACATTGACGTTCACTTGCCAGTCGGGCTTCATTCAGAGCCGTCAAGGCGGCCGCTGGATGGCCGAATCTATTGTATGCACCGTGAGTAAGTGGAGCTCTTGCCACAAGGTAACTCATTCCATTGATGTTAGCACCGCACCTTCCCATACGGAGATATTCTTTGGTTAGGCTGGGTTGGGAAAGAGCGATCGCAACTGCCTTCATAACATGTCATTGCCTTCATTTCTACTGCCAGTGATGTTTTTAACCCCCAAGCATACTTTCCACTCTCTTCAAGATTTCTTAACTGTCTTTCTTGTTGCTTTAAACTGGTACTGTTTCCAATGGCGGGTCTTCCTAAGGAGGTCCCGTTTCCGGGCCTCAGAGATAACTATGTGGAAGGGGACGCCGACGACGAGTATTTCGACACACACGATGACTTATCACGGCAAACTACGAGTACCTTCACGCCTAAAGCAACACCTTTAGATGAAGTTCCAGCTGCAGAAAGTTTTGGCCAGGTTACTGGTGAGGCCTACGCTTCCGAGGTGACAGCTACGCAACAAATCACAGATGATACGGGGAAGCCGACTTCACAGCAAGTAAAGGTTTCACAAGCGACCGGTACGATTACTGGGCAACTGCCTACACCTCACGGTGCGAAACAAGTCAAGGTTTCTGGGCAGGTCACAGAATTTTCTGCTGCTGAAGAATCGGCGGGCACGCCTGGCGACCAAACGCCACGACCAGGCCTTGGATCATCCACGCCTCGGAGTACTCGATCAATCAGGCAAGCCCTATCAGCGATGCTTGATGGGTCGCCATTTAGAAGCTTGTCGTCGAATAGTGTTCCCAGGCCCAATACTAAGTTCTACGAAGAGTTGGATAGCTCACGTCAAACCACGCCTAAGCCAAAGCCGAGGTCTCAAACTGCCGCAGATCCCCCGAGGCCTCCTATGGATGGTTACGAATGGGTTTGGTATCCTGCAGGGTATTGGGCGGAACGAGAAACTATGGAACGGCCCAAGAAATCTATACGCCCCCCAAGATGGGTCCGGAGGTCATTGCAAGAGAGTGGTGCCAGCGCACAAGCCAGCCCAATAGGTTCAGCACCACGTTCAATGAATCCATCCGAGGTTTGGGCAAAGAATCCGGAAGACGTGAAAGACGATGAAAGGGGAGAGGATGAGGAAATAGAGGTTGACGGTCTGCAGAGGAGGCGCGCAAGCACTCCTCCAGGGACAAACAGTCCTGATAGAGAAGCTTCCACCCCAAAAACTCTTTTACAGAAGTTGCAGAAATTTTCACACAGTAGGAAAACATCTGGGGCGTCAGGGGCATCGAAAGGAAAGGTAAGATAGCCTTTGATGTCCCATTGGCAGCATACTCATTATAATAGGAGCCCGAAGAACCAAGGCCCGAATCTCCGCCATTGGAACGCCAAACAACGAACACGCTCCGAGGGGCATCTAGCTTCTTTGCGCAGTTTCTGGCCAGGAAAAGGCAAAGTGAGCGAGCGAGGCACCCATATTCCCCAGATGAGAGGGCACAGACTCTGCGTCGAAAACGCTTTGGCTTGGCTCCCTGGCACCAAAACGATTCTGGTGACACGGTTCCCAGTGTCACAAGCTCCTTGAGAGAGATGTTGTTTGGCAAGACGCCTGCTTCTACTCCAAAGACAGAGACCACTCCCGGCCAATCCAAGCCCGACCAGTATTTTGGAGGTAAGATTCGCTCTGAGTTCTTGGCGAACTCTCATGTGGAGGTTAGCATCAAAACAAGCTGATATATGTAATAGTCGAAGTACCTGGCTCACGCAATGCTGAGAATTGGATTCCCCCTACTTTGGTGAGTAACAGGTCATAGTTGTGATGTTGTATACCAGTGACCCTCAGGTTAACTGATGTGCTCCTTCACATTATCTAAGTCTGATTTTTTTGCTGACGACACTCAGGATTCACAACAAAGCAATACGCCGCGATCGCCAGGCCAAGGGGCCCCGGAGAGGGGACGACAGCCTGCCGCCGGTTCCCAGGCTGGAGACTATGGACCTTCTAATCTGTTCCAACCCAAGTCTGGGGGCAGCATGCTGCCTCCGGAATTAAGAACAGAAAGCGCGCAGAGAGGGGACGGACGGGGGTTACCCTACAGAAACGACATAGAAAATTTTACCGGTGAGGTCCCAGAGCACTTTAGGTATAGCCCGCTTTGTCCGCTGCATCCCAGATACACGTCGCCTGGCGGAGGATATTGTCCATATCATTCATCAACCTGAAATTAAAAGTGGGTGCGCAGTGCAGAAGCATCTATGGGCAATGCGGCGTTTTTTATGACGAGGAATAATGGGCGGGAGGGAGTTGGACCGCGGTGGCACTCGAAATGCTAGAACGGGAGTAATGGGCAAGGAGTAGAGATTATAGACACTATGATACCTTCTGGTTGGACTGTTGGCAGTGTATATATTTATTACGAGTTCATCGTCGAGAACCAAGTCCACGAAGGATAAATATTGATTCTGACTGTAATTTTCACGGTTCCTCTTCCTAACGTTTCGGGTAATAAAGACAGCTCGTTTTGATATCACTTGCATATTTCTTGTATTAGACCAAGAGTCGCATTCGCATTCCAATTTTTCCATGGTTAATGGCTTCGGCTTATCTCAATGGCGAGGTTAAAAGTTTAATATGGTCGGTAGGATCGATATGATAAATTATATGAGATTATAGAAATAATGGGCGATTAAAATTCCAACTCAACCAGACAAACAACATCAAATAATATTGACTGCAGTCAAATTGACCAGCTCACCCCAGCTAAACCATTACATATCGAGAATTTTGGGGTTGGTTGCTCACAAATTCACATACCTCCATCCTTATAACAAGCTTTTGGCCTAAGGCACTAATTATGCGGTTTAGGTCCACGCGGCTACCGCATATTATCCAACTTCACCTTCGAGCCCCAAGAGCTTCCAGACCAAACCGACAACACCAACACCACCACAAACCTCCAATCCAACCCGCATCCGCGCCACACCGTCAAAATGGCATCCGCGGATGTCACTCAGCACGACGCGCTCCTCCTCCTTCGCCAATCCATCGCCTCCTCCACGCCCGCGATCCCCTCCCTCACC
>JPJW01002147.1:0-15965 GCA_000750755.1 Pseudogymnoascus sp. VKM F-4513 (FW-928)
ACATACGCTAACAATAGCCCTGTTTGTCTCATAAACCACCACCATCCATACACCGTTGTCGGTCCAGTCCTGGATTGCGGAAAGGGCATGGCATGGCATGCTCACCACGAGGTTGGTAGTTGGGAAAGTTCGTTCAGACAGTCGTCTCACTGCAAGGCTGAGCTTCACTAGGACTGGAGTACACACACACAGCACAGCACAGCACAGCACAGCACGCTTGACGACATGGCACGCAGGGGTAAGGCAGGTAGGTACGCAGGCACACAACAGACTTGCGCAAATGGGCAAAAAGAACGAACGTCTTTCTTCAATTCGAGTTGCTATTGTTCCGAAAGCCCTCTCTCCTCTCCTCTCCCCTTCCCCTTCCCCTTCCCTCTCCACTCTCAAATCGACCGCTCCCGACCATGAGTAAAACATCAACAACAACAACAACAACAACAACAACAACAACAAACAAACAGCACTATAGCCACACCCCCAAGTTTCGTGATCACGTACGAGAACGCTATGGATATAATGATGATGATGATAATAATAATAAAAGTCGTAAAAAGACGTAGAAAGAACAAAAAAACACATTTCTCTGAATCCGCCTCGCTAAATGCAATTCGCTAGCTACCTCGATGGGCAAGGCAAGTTAAAAGCAAAAACGTCAAAAAGCACGTGGTTTCCAAAAATAAATTCAAATGTCTGAGGTTCTGTCTGAAAGAGGGGGGAAGGAAGATGGAGTTGCCGGACTGCGTTCTAGCTCTTCTCTCTCTCTCTCTCTCTCTGAAAATTCGTGTCGTCTCTCTCTCTCTCTCTCTCAGTGTGTCTCTTGTCAAACTGGTGCCGCCCTGGATCATCTTCCCCGTTCCCCATTCCGGGGAGGGTGGTTTTTGCGGAGGAAAAAAAGAAGAAGCGAAAACAAGAAGGCTTGAAGTTTGGCCTCTCCCTGTTGTTTGAAACGGCTGCGTAAGAGTTGCCTCTCTTTGCTGTGCGAGCGGCCAGGTCCTGTGAAGCCCGTGGCCGCGCCGTCGTGGATGTCTTAAAAAAAAAAAGCGTTTGAATATTTCAAAATAATAAAAATAGATGCGGGTTTAGAAAAATCGTTACATGTCGTTAAGGGGTCGTTAAAAAGACCGTTAGGTAAAAGGGGGGAGATAACGTTAACAGGTCGTAATGCGTTTAAATTCTTTCGTTTGGTTGGGCTTTTTGGCAAGTTTTGGAAATGCGGAGACACACTATGGGTGTGGAAATGGCGTAGATAATAGGTAGCCAGCGAGGCCCAGGCTCGGAGGAGGCACTGAGGGAGATGCCCGCTTCGAGGCAAATGAGAATCGACGTGACTCCCTATTCGTAGGATGATGTGGAATCGCTGTTACTCGGGCTGGGCGAATGGCGGCTGGGGAGCCTGCCTCCAGCCCTTCTCTTGTGGCGCGCAGCCCCATCAGTGGCAGGCAGCCCCTGGACGACGCCGTTCCTGGCCAGCATCCCGCCATTGACAGAGAAGTTGCGGCACACCATGAAGGCACGCATGGCCGCGTTCTCCTGCGCCAGTTGATCCGATTCGTACGCCAGGTCGGTACGGTACTCGCGTCCATTGACGAGCACGAGACAGGTGAAGCCGGAGCTGCTTCGGTAGACCTCGTACATGGGGTCCCTCCAGCCGCGGCGTTGGCACAAGCCTAGACATGGCGTTAGCATTCGTCGACAAGCCACTCACTCACTCGCCCTGCGAAAAAGGAAAGCCGTCGTGCCCTGCGGCAGGCACCAACGTCGCCACACTCTAAATCGACGTCGGGACGCAGAGGCGTGGTACATCCCAGTTAGCCCTCCCGTGGGATGACACTACGTTGGGACTTCATATTAAAATGATGCCCAAGGTAACCAGCAACGGGAAGGCGTCTGCAGGTTCGCCTCAAGTACGACTTGATCCCGGTGGCAACATGTGTGAAAGAAGATGACATACCGTCAAGATACTGGATATAGAAGCCGCCCATCATGATTCCGTGCAGGCGAGATCTTGTCTGACCCTTCTACTCAGGGGTTACGTCGATTCAATGAAGTTATCACAACCCAACTGCAGGGTATCTTTTTGCCCAAGACAGCCCTACGAAACGAAAAAACCCAGGGTCAAGGTCAATTGACTTTTCTTTTTTGTGATATTGAGGCAGGAGTACTGCAGCTCGCTGTTCAATTTAGAATTGATAAGGCTGAAAAGGGTGGGCGACGACGTGGTAGAAGAGGAGTGAGGCGGTTCTGTGGTTGACTTGGAAGATCTTGGGTAGGATATTTTCGTCCCTCAAGGCGAGACATGTGTGATTTATTGCCCACGCCTAAAGTTAGCGTACCGCAGGGATAGGTGGGATCAATCGGTTCAAAGATTCCAAGGGGACATCAGATAGGGCGAGTAGTCGAGCCAGACGCATGAAGTTCTGCGGCTCAAGAGGTGTGACCCATAGTGATGTGCTGGCGTATGCCGTTGCCAGTTGATGATTTCCTGATATTAGCCAACTCCACCACGGTTATGGCGGGGCACAGGAGGGGTTGATCTCGAACTGGTTCAGAGGCAGGCTGCTCCTATCTGACCATCTGTGCATTTGCTAGAGAGGTACTGGCTCTGCAGCACTGTGGCGAAATAAGACAACGCGTTTCCACACAACCTTCCGGCTATGTACGTCTCTCTTGAGACTCATACCACGCAGGAGGGGCAACAGGGAGGGGCAACCCTCTGGCATGGGGCGATCAATCAGACTGGGGCTAATGCCAATTGAGCATGGCAGACCCCAGAAATAACACGAAATAGACGTTCTGAGACTATGGGGCATCTCTAGATCAAGGCTGTCCTAGTGCTGCATCATGCGATATGTATCTTTAGCAGTGGGACAAGGCCTACTTTCTCGAACATAAGCGCATCGCTCAGTCTAGTGCCAGGCCTTGCCCCGCACGGCATCGGTGACCGTCAAGAGGAGTGCATACATCGGACCGTTGCCCTTGGCATGTAACGACTGGAGCACGACTTGACACGAAGTCGGTGAGAAATAGAGTGCATTGGCCAGTGGCTGGTAGACCAACTCATCAAGCAACGAGCGAAACAAGACGGAAATTGACGAGTGGAAGGAAATGCGCGAGGCAACCAGACATGCTTTTCGACTAGCCCTGACAAGGTTGTGTGCGCATGCATTATGAGCTGGCAAGACGCTTGACGAGCCCGAGTAAGACCGTTTTTTCTGAAATTACGACTTCAGTAGTAGTAGTAAATGCGGGCAGATCCAAATGTATTCCAATGCATGAAAATGGAGAAGAGCTGGTTGGAAGTAACCCCGATCGGAAGTTCGACTAGAGCAAAATTATTCTACGTCCGATCGGCTCTCGCGCTCCGATTGCGTTTTGCACCGCACATCTTTTTTTTGTCTTTCCTTTGAAATCAAGCACTCGGGATCCCAGGCGTACGGTATGTATCCTTAGCATCAGCGAATGTAGGGGGTGGGAATCAAGAGATCGCGCTGAGATCATGCGAAGAACCCTGGAAGCCGCACTTTGGGAATCCAATTGAGGGCGAGAATGAGGGGTCGAGTGTGCCGTTGGTGGACAGGGAAGCAGGCACAAATAATAAGCCAAGACCAAAAACCTATCGCATCGAAGTTATTACGGGGCCTGCAACAGTACTCCATACTACACAGCAGATTACTGTATAGTAACCGCAACTGTACACCGAAGACCGAACCATATTGGACCGAGGACTGCACTCGTATGGAGCGAATGGAGCGATGGGTCACTGGGTTACTGTACCGGTATGAACCACTGTATCGCGTACTGTATGGCGTACTGTATAGAGTAACTGTACTCCGCCTGTACGTAGTATTTGTATGATTTTCAATGCGGCCTGCGCGGCTCGTGAAAGTGCAGCGCGAAACCTCATACTCCGTAAGAGAGCTGTTGATAGGCGGGGCAAAGTACTTCCATATTGCGCAACGGCTGTCTCGCTATCTCTCCAGCAATTAAAAAATGCCCGTCTCGCCATTCGTTGCTTCTCTATGTCGCCGACTCCATGGCCGCGTTGTTGATGCAGCTAGAGGCGCGGGCAATGGCCAGCATCTGCACGTCGAAGGCCATGGCATGTACGTACGTGCAGCAGAGCACTGTAAAGCACCGTAACCGTCCAGGGATCGCGCAACGGGCGTCTCTGGGTGAGACAACGATAGAGCAGTGCGCGTATCTCCGTATCCCCGTAACAATTGATCAGGATTTGCCCCTCACAAAACGTGGCGACACGATGTATAGAACGTTGAGGGCACCTCGTCGATGCTTCCTGGACAACTTGGCAGAGTTGATGGTGACTTTTTGGCGCCGAGTTGCAAACGACGCTGTGGCAGGGGTCCGTGGTTCGCAATTGGCCGCTTAAGGGACTATGGGGGTTACTCTACAGCGCCCGTACGACGACGTAGTTTCGTCGTCCTTGCTTTACCTTGCAGTTTGAAGAGATGCATCCCAGCCTTTTGTTGCACCTCCCAATTTCGTCAGATAGAAAGGCTCCCATAGACTCTAAATATCTCATACACATGCGCATAATGGCTGTAGACCAACAATATCCAATCGGTAGAATGGGCCTCCTGGCTGACCGGGATAATCTCATAACAAGAATCTCACATGCACGCCGGGGAGCAAATCCATAGCCGCCAACACATCTGCACGACATTTTTAGTCCTCCCGCACATCCAAGGCTCGAGTATGAGCCGATGACTGGATATGGTTCTCCTATTCGTGCTACACATCGGATAACTAGAGGTCGCCGACCTAACTACTAACAGTGTCTAATTTACTCGGAAATCCTTCTGAGCCTCTCCTTACATCAAGCATTCGGTCCCGGCCGACGTGGCCAGAGGAATGACACTGCATACCCGAGTCCGAACCGTTCAATTTGCAGACACCATCATATGACTACCCAGTCTCTGGGTATTTCCAATACCACAGCGGCTTGACGGGTCTATCCGCCCATGGTTATCCTCTGAGTCCATAGAGCCCCTGGAATAGCTGCCAACGCATCGGCTTGGTTCCAAGCCCCCCCGCGCTAGCCCCCAACCCCCTCAGTGGCCGCCTTCTTTGCGGCCCACCCCTTTCGAAATCATGCCGTCGGCCGTTTAGCTAGCCTCCAGACAGGACTCCGAATGCCAACTTCCCGAAGGATGCTCATGAAAAGCGTTCTTGGCTGTCGCAGTATTGCATCACCCTCTCCGCAATTCCCTCAGGTATGACGTAGACTGGGTGGATGCTGTTGACCCTATCTTCCTCGTCGAAGACTTGCGTGTGGCGGTCGTCCTGCTTCCGCGGATATGTCTCGGATGTCCACCCCAGCGAGGTCAAACTATCATCAGCTGGTGCCTTTAACGACCACTTGTGCTGAGCCGAACTGAGCCCAACAAGCAAATAACATGTATGATATCCATCCGAAAACCTATATACTATCGTCAGCAAGTGAATAAACGTGTGTGCGTGGCGCCTGGGAGTCATACATTCCGGGCTTGTCCCTCAAGCCACCACGATTGGTGGTATCTTGTCCACAGCACAAGATATACCGTGTCAGTGCCTCCCGGCTGTAGAGACTGTCATTGTGAACAACCCCTTGACTCTCTGCCGAACCCGCAAGACAAGCGTCCAGCAGTGGCCAGCACCCACCAATCCAATGAGAGTAACAGCCGTCCACAAGCTTGTTCGTGCGCCCAGCGAAACCTCCCTCTGGCGCGTACTGACGCGAAGAGAGCCACGATATGAGCGTCGGCACATCCAGATACTTCGGGAGGGTCTCACGGGGGTCTCCCAGGATGCAAAGGCACGCAAGTGCACAAAAGGCGTACGCGCCGTGGGCCTCTGTATCGGGGCGGCTAGCAATACCACCCTCGTATGTTTGACCTGTGCGCGTCAGTACTTGCCACAAGCGTTAAGATAAAACATCGTACATCGTGACACATATTCTCCGAGACCTGTATATAGATTGAAATTTTCATCGGTTTTGGCCGGTGATCCCTCGGCTAGGTGGAGGGGAAGCCTGAGAAGCTTCACCAGCAGTGCTGCACAGTATGCTCCCCTATAAATGTTAGATCGTAGTCAAGTTGCTGATCATGTGCCTGTATTCACCTGACATCGACCTCTCCTCCGATGGACATTTGAAATCCCCCATCCGATTGCTTTAGCATGGACAGCCATTGCCACATTGCCTTACGATCAATGGCATTAATGGCATCTTCTCCTCCAACCATGGCTAACGACAGTACTGTAGCATAAGTTGTTGCCAGATGGCTCATCTGGCCATGACCGCCCCCAAAACCTCCAGTGGCATTTTGAAGCGGTGCGACGGTGCTGATCAGTCGCTCTCTATACTGGCTAACATCTTCTCCCAATGCACTCAAGGCAGTGAGAGTCCAGTAGAAGAACCACGGACGGCCGGCATCGGCCTTAGCAAATGGCGCTGGGAGAGGGCCGAGCTGCTTATGGCAAAAGTTGATGTGCTTTTGGCGGAGTAAGTGCGGCACTCCATGCTCGTTGTAGTAGCTGAACTGATCCGACTGGGCGGATAGAAAGGGAGAGCATATCTCTACAACCTCGTCTTGCTTCTCAGAGGTTTCTGTACTCAGGAGGTCATGGATCGGCGGCTCCTTTATGAAGAGACTGGGAATCTGATATGTCGTCGCCATGATCACGGGACTGGCTGGTTCGTCTTGCCAAATTTCCTCCTCTGCTGACTCTGGGTCTGTAGAAAGTTCCTCGAGCAATACACCTGTTTGGGTCTGCGAAGCGCTGCCAGTGTTATCACCTGGGAACTCGGCCGTTTCTGTTGGTGAGCGAGGCGAAGAATGCTGCGGGGAAGAAGTTGAAGACATGGCCCGGGGCGCAAAGCGCACTTTATAGAGTTGCTTTGGTCTTTGGGATCGTTTGGCGGAGTGTGTCATGAGCGGTTACTCGTCATTTCGCCATGGGATCGATAGATGATAGAGCTCTTTGCTTGCTATTGTTCTCGTGCCGTGGAGTCGTTTGAGGCTAGCTCGCTTACTGACAAAGAAGCAAGCGACGTCCAGAAGAAAGGGTCCAGAAGCCGATTATAGCGTAGATCCTCCGCGGACCCTCACGAAACAAACCTCCTCCTACAACACTATTCTGCAAAAAGTCCATTTTCTGATCGGTGAAGTATCACGACGATGTTGCTCCATGCTCGCTCACGTGAATTGAGCCTCATGTGACTAAAATCATTTGGGGCAACGCTTTGATCACCGATTGAGCTGCACACCAATCGGCAAGATAAGGTTCCTTCGGCCGAGATGGCGCCACAGCTCATTTTGGCAATGCTGTGTAACAATTATCTCGAAATGAGATGTTTCCAGAATGAGTATTGTACAGGAGCAATGCAATCATCTCTTTAAAAAAAACCTACTTGATACGTTACTTTATGTCAGTCCCTTAAGTTGAAATGCCAAGAGTATGCGGTGTACTCAAAAACCCCTTCCATCCGTGTCTCACCACACATTCCGTTTGTCTTGTCAAGGTGGCCAATGGCAACAACGTGCGAAATATTGTCCGCGATGCATAGACCCGTCACTGCTCGGCCTCTGTCTAGGGGATGAGACTTGACGGGATTTCTACTGTGCCATCACGGCAGTTGTTTCATGCGCCGTTTGTTCCCCAGAGAACGACAGAGTATGCAATGGATTCATCGCACGACCAGTACCTGGGGCACCAAGTCATGGCCAATGGCTTTGTCTTTGCG
Source organism: Pseudogymnoascus sp. VKM F-4513 (FW-928) (assembly GCA_000750755.1). Taxonomy (NCBI): domain Eukaryota; kingdom Fungi; phylum Ascomycota; class Leotiomycetes; order Thelebolales; family Thelebolaceae; genus Pseudogymnoascus; species Pseudogymnoascus sp. VKM F-4513 (FW-928). The sequence goes on from JPJW01002147.1 coordinate 7,742, forward strand.
ATTCATGGATAAGTCCATATGCAGAGCATCGCTGTTTTAAATGACAGCATCGCCTGTGGACTTTCACTGTCGTTCCTTTGAGTTGGAGTACTCGTAGCTGGTCGGCGAAAGCTGGGGATTTAAGACAACCAAGATGACGACGCCTACCGCCCTATATAGCCGGATTGTGGAACGATGATTTGCATACTTTAGAGACCATACACCGCATGTATCGAAAGATCTCACTGTCGAAGCATTCTACAGCCCTCTAGCCGCCTATCATCTGAGTGGCCGTCTTAGGGCTATGATTTATTCCGAGGTTGCTCAGCATTGTCACACTATCGATTCGTTTGTTCTGATGACCCCATCTCGAGACTTCCACAATATCCGAGTGTCTCTCAATTAAGGCATCTGGGATTTCAAATTGTCACTCAAAATTAGTGAGGAATGTGACAAGGTTGCTCGACAGGCTATTAGCGGCGACACGGACAAATTTTGCAGACCTCAATTGACACGAGGCAAATCCTCTGAGAAGTCGATACGATCATCCGCATCTTATACGCTGTCTGAAGGATAAAATAAGAGTGGCCGGTATTATTATATCTAAAAACTCTATTATGGCGATCGGTCATCTGTCTGGCCTCATACCTTCAGCCACAGAGCCGTTGGGTAGTCTCCTTCGTTGATAGCAAGGAGGCTGGTACGAAGGAAGGGGCTGGGCAAGGGGCCCGGATAATCTTTGGCGAGTGGATTCTCAGGACGTGGCTCTGAATGGTATTGTGGCGCTCCTAGTGAGTAAGACTTGACAATATCAAGCAGGTGAGATGTTGAGAGCTTGACAAAATGAGTCTGACATCAACAGGGGCGCGTAATCACGTGAGCATGGGGGTCAAAAGTCTGGTTTCTCTTGAGACCAAGACGGAGAGACTACTCGAATAGTTCCGTTTGTAAACAATAGCAGAGCGCGCAAGGCGCCATGTGAATACGGGTTTGATGGGCGCCTGCATGGTGAGAATCCATCTGGTTTCACACTCGGCAAATCAGAGAAAGGTGGAGATTTCAAGATGGTACGACGGAGTTATAGCAGCCAGGTTAAGAGACGTGTGGCGATTGGACAACCCCTCATCTGCGGCAAGACCGACATCCTGCTTGCATCCCGCGTCCACGACACTTCGGCAATCAAAGCGGGCAACTGCAGTCTCATCTTCACGTTTCTGCGTGTGCAGTCTGCTACGGGTTTGTCTGTCATGGCTCTCGGCCCTCACGGGCGCTTGAGAACAGGCTGTCGTGACAGCGAGATTCTATATGGGGATTGCAGAAGTGGACGATCCCACAGGAATGGGTTTTCCGCAGCCGCCAGCGAAAAAAAAAGCTCTGTGCGTGGCGAGGTGAGATCTCTGCAGGCGCTAATAGACTCAAAACGCCGTGCGCTTGCCTGCTCTGGGGAATGGATGAGGTTTTGCAGCGGCATATGGTGCGGTGCTAAAGAGCTTGGGCGTTGAAAGATTTACCCCATTCCATCACTTTCATCCGCCCCCTGCAACAGTTTTGCGGTCCGTAATGCAAGTAAGCTCCACGATGGCACTGTCACCCATCCGGCGATACAAGCGAACGACAGAAATGAACTATACGTGTCAATTGGCTGGAGAGCGAGAAGGATTGAGTACTGTACCCAGTCTGTGCAAGTTATGTGGTCTTGTACAGCAAGTTGACCTGCGGTGCAGTGCATGAGGGGCTGGTCTCGAGGTTTGTCGTTGGCTGTTGGGGACAGGCGGGGTCGTACGGGGTGGCTGGGGTTCATCCCTCCACTCCCTCCACTCCCTGCCACTCACTCCCACTGCCACCCACTCCCACTGGCTCCCACCATTCCGCTGGATGGGCCGTATCGATTGTGTCGACTGTATCGCACTAAATCCAAGCGGCCGAAGCAAAAACTCCACAGTTGGCGCCTCGCTTCAGGGTTGCGGGTCTTTTAGGGACTAGCGCGTGTGCAGTGCTCACCGCCAGTCTTCCTCAACACAGCACATGATTTGGGGGTCAACTCCGCCAGTTCCCAGGCCCACCCTCACCAACTCCTCCCCCAAACCTCACCGCAACATCATGTTCTTGCAAAGGAACTGGCGGTGTCGTTGACACTTCTTCGTACAATACCATTGATCACCCCCCACAAAAGCCCTCAATCCGTCACAATGGCGTCTAGTCTTGACTTCTCGACGGATGGACTTCTCGGCCTAGATTTCGATGCCAGAGAACTAAGATACGCATACTCCAATACCAACATGACAGCAAGGAGCTCGTGGCCGCTGGCCCTGGATCTATCCGGAGGTGTCGATGAGAAACACGGCTCACCACCCGCGCACAGCGACAACCAACAGCAACAGCAGCAGCAGTATCAAACCGCACAACATAACTCGCCCACTCTTCTATCGGACTGGCCAGTGCACCAGCAGCCACAGCAGCTCCAGCAGCAATACCTTCAAGGCAACGCTATGATGGGACAGCAATTCGCACCGTTCGATGCCACCTTCCAGCAGAACCTCCAGCACGCACCGATCGACTACCACATCCCGACAACGCAGGCCGCCCTCGAGGCAAGTCTCCAGATGGACTCGCCCTTCAACAACAAGACGGGCCTCCAGTTAGACGCTCCCTTCAACAATATGGACCAGGCTCAGGACGCTCAGGCAATACAGTGGGATATGGGGCTGGCCAACTGGCAGGACTTTCAAAACGCCATGTTCACTACCAACCACGGCCTTCCCATGCCCGGAGTAGGACGACAGAGTCTCGGCAGCAACTCCCCCACCGGCACTTACCTCGAGGTACATTCATTACCCAGCTCAAGCAGTGACCATGGGTGGACCGCTGTAGACTCCTACCAGAACTTCGATACATTCCAACAAGCGCAAAATGCCGCCATCTTCAACCCAGGACAGACCTTGCACCTACGCAGCCACTCGGATTCATCCCAGTCGGACGGTTCGGCACAATTCCCGGATACTGGCTTTGGCAGTTTCGAAGAAGTTACCTTCCCGCCTTACTCCCCGTACTCGCCGGAGTCGGACACGTACTTAGATCTGAACACTCACCGCAATTGCTTCCACGGAGAATCCCACCACCACTCTCACGACATTCACGAAATCGTTAGTCCTGCTGCCGCCGTCGCTCCTGTTGCCATCAAAGTACCCTCTACTCGTCAAGCTGCTTCCGGAAGCTCCTCGCCCCCACCACGGAGAAACTCTGGTGCGAGTGGGAAGAAGAGCCCTACAAACAAAGTCTCCAAGCCCGTTATTCGTCGCACGTCAAATGGAAAGAAGGACACCGAGAAGCGCGTTGGAAGGAGGAAGGGCCCGTTACTACCTGAGCAACGCAAGCAAGCCGGCGAGATTAGGAAACTGCGTGCCTGTCTTCGTTGCAAGTTCTTGAAGAAGACTTGCGATAAGGGCGAACCCTGTGCTGGCTGCCAGCCATCTCACGCCAGGTTATGGCAGGTTCCTTGCACCCGTATCGACATTAAGGATATCGCATACTTCATGAAGGATTGGAAAGCCGACTATGAACGCCACGTCGGCCGAGGTGTCAGTGTCTACAACATCAAGGGGTTTGCCGAAAACGAAGAGCTCATGTGGATCACCCACGGATACGGCTTCGCCATCCCTATCATGGCACGCGAAGTTTTTGTTACCGATGACAGCTGTTTTATGATTGACTGGACTGAATCGATACACGAAGAGCCGCTAGAGTTCGATGTCCGCACTGAGCGTATGTCGGCTGGCTCTGAGGGCGTATCAAAAGAGGCCTTATCGGAATACCTTGACCAGCATCTTGAGGGGCCGTTTGAGGACTTCATTGACAACCACTTCGAGGGCACCCCATTCATCACTGAGATCCTCAAGACCGCGCATCGCTATTACCGCAAGGAGAAGCTCCCAGTCATCCGCAAGGCATTAAAACTTGTCCTTGCCTACAACCTCACATTACATGTTACCATGGTTCAGCACCAAGGCGAGGAACGCGAGATGGAGGGAAAGATTGATGACGAAGAATCAAAGTTCTTTGGAAAGACATTCGCACCTGTCATGATCAACTTCCAGATCAAGATGGCACTTGCAGACATGTGGCGTGAGCTTCAGAAGGACGTCCTCGAGGAGCTCTCTTCATTATACTCTAGTGTCTACAGTGGTGACCGATTGAAGAACTGGCCAACCATCTTCATGATTGCCTCCATTCTCCTGGCTGTCTGGGAGGAGATGCAATTCGACTGCCACTACAGAGTACCCGACCCAGCCTCGGTGGACAAGTTCTGCACAGACATGGAGACCACCCCGGTTGGTGTCATTGTGGGTCTCTTCCACGCCATCTCACAAAAACTGCCTGCATTTACGGAGTGGGAGACAAGACGACATGGACAACTTCTGAACAATAACGTCGCTGTTTGCGACGCTATGACAGAAATGAGATCCCATGTTTCTAAGCACGGTAAGCTGTCATTCCTGAACATCCAAGGCAACATTTACTGATCAATTATACAGAGGCCTACTTAAAGTCGCGTGCGGACTGCAGGTTTAACCGTGATGACTTCGACTGCCTGTCGAACAAGTTCCTCTCGAAGCTTGTCATCCGTGCCAACTAAGCCCTCCATCCCTCCATTTCCGACGATGCAAGTCCCTGATTTGCAGGCGTATATACACCTATAACCCGCCCGCATCCTCGCCCCCCTGCCACTTCCGCCACGACATAGGAAGTGGTGGGTATTATTTTCTTTGATTTGTTTTGATTTATGACACTTTACCCCATCACGCGCAGCGAGCGGATTTTTCTTGCCCGGATTCTCTTGTCGATTTTAAAGAGCATAGCGATTTTACGACACTTTTATTTTATTTTTACGAACGTTTGTGACGATATGAGCATCATGATATCATGGTTGATGGGTGGATAACGGCCGACACCTTGGTCCATGAGAAGGCGCTGACTCAGGTCCTTGATGGATCGGAGAACCGGCAGCCATATACAGACGTGGGGAGGAACGCATTCATGCGTGATGATTGATTTGAATTATGGGAGGAGGATTTTTATGAAGGAAAGATTTAAGATTTAAGATTTTACGATTGATAATGCGAAATGGAGGCGGAGATGCATATCATATCATCGGCTGGCAGTTGGGCGATTTACCTTTCGATCTTGGGATCCATGAATCTAAGTAGAACATGAACCTAGACGATATACATATAGCGAGGAAGAAACCAAAAAAAGTTCTACCTATTTTGCTGGCCTGATTGATGAATGTGAACATGTATTTGTAACGTGACTACTTGGGCTGCATTGCAGGAGTTTGGTAGGAGGGAGAACTGTGTATGTCACTATCGTCTCATCGTCCGGAAGACACGGATGAGGATGAGCGAGTTCCATGGCCACACCCAGGCCCTGCACCTTGCAGGTCATCCAACGAATTAGCCTGGCTCCATCAATGAATGTCCTTCTTACCGCTCTTACCGCATGTAAGCCTCGCGGTTAAATGCACTCGCTGGCAGGAGAGCATCAATAAATGAGTTGCTGGCATCCAACAGCGCTTCCGTCGAAACACCAACAGGGGGCCGCGTTTGCAGGGTGGCCGGGCAGTGTGGCTGGACACCGACGTCGACGTCACCGCTCGCTTGAGGGAATGAGGGGTAAGACTGTCTCAGTCACCTGGTCGGTGCGTTTATCGGCGGTGCCGGCGACAGACAAGTACGTCCGTAGTCCGTCTTTGCACAGTAACTCTCAATGGCGTCAAATAACAAGAAAATAATGTGTATAATTTTTCCCTGTGAATTTATTTAAACCCTGTGCTGAATAAAGGGATTTTTCGAATTTCCCTCAATCTGATTTGCTGGTGGCGATAATTATGGAAGCCCAGAGTCCCTGAGTCAACGTGGGAACCAGCCGGGTGAGCCTTCTGGCACATTCCCCAACCTCTTATCGCCGCGCTAACCGTATTCAGCTTAGGGTGACAGATTACTAACCCCGTACCGCCCGCTGTGACTGTTGCAGCGACTGCGCCATTATTCGGTTGTCCAAGGCAGGCAGGCGCCTGGCTGGCTATATAACCCACCTTGCCATCTGCAACCAACAACCTCTCTCTTTCCTTCAACATCACAACTCAACCTAACCTTTCATCTTACAACACGTCGACCGTGTTGCCTAAATCACTTCCCGATACTCTCTCAATCACATACACTTAAGACAATACAACCACATCAACAGCCAAGATGCAGATCTTCGTCAAGACTCGTAAGTTCGCCCTCTCACTTGATGGCGGTAATGGCTGTCGCCACCGCCTGATGAATTCACCTTTCCACCACAACATCAGCTAACAGTATTTCGCAGTGACTGGCAAGACCATCACCCTCGAGGTTGAGTCCTCCGATACCATCGACAACGTTAAGAGCAAGATCCAAGACAAGGAGGGAATTCCCCCGGACCAGCAACGTCTGATCTTCGCCGGAAAGCAACTTGAGGACGGCCGCACCCTCTCCGACTACAACATCCAGAAGGAGTCGACCCTCCACTTGGTCCTCCGTCTGCGTGGTGGTATGCAGATCTTCGTTAAGACCCTCACTGGCAAGACCATCACTCTCGAGGTTGAGTCGTCCGACACCATCGACAATGTGAAGTCGAAGATCCAGGACAAGGAGGGCATCCCCCCGGACCAGCAGCGCCTGATCTTTGCTGGCAAGCAGCTTGAGGATGGTCGCACTCTCTCCGACTACAACATTCAGAAGGAGTCCACTCTTCACTTGGTCCTTCGTCTTCGCGGTGGTATGCAGATTTTCGTCAAGACTCTTACTGGCAAGACGATTACGCTCGAGGTGGAGTCGTCGGATACCATTGACAACGTCAAGTCCAAGATTCAAGACAAGGAGGGCATTCCTCCGGACCAGCAGCGCCTGATCTTTGCTGGTAAGCAGCTGGAGGATGGCCGCACCCTGTCGGACTACAACATTCAGAAGGAGTCGACCCTGCATTTGGTTCTCCGTCTTCGTGGTGGTATGCAAATCTTCGTCAAGACTCTCACCGGAAAGACAATTACGCTGGAAGTCGAGTCGTCGGACACCATCGATAACGTCAAGTCGAAGATCCAAGATAAGGAGGGCATTCCCCCGGACCAGCAGCGCCTGATTTTCGCGGGCAAGCAGCTCGAGGACGGCCGCACCCTGTCTGATTACAACATCCAGAAGGAGTCTACGCTACATCTTGTTCTCCGCCTCCGTGGTGGTATGCAGATTTTCGTCAAGACCTTGACTGGAAAGACCATTACTCTCGAGGTTGAGTCTTCGGACACCATCGACAACGTCAAGTCCAAGATTCAGGATAAGGAGGGTATCCCACCGGACCAGCAGCGCCTGATCTTTGCTGGTAAGCAGCTGGAGGATGGCAGGACGCTGAGCGACTACAACATCCAGAAGGAGAGCACTCTTCACTTGGTGCTCCGTCTTCGTGGTGGCCAATAGGCTGTCATTAGATGTGGTCTTCTCTTTTTTACGGCGTATTGGTCATATACCTAGGTGGCAATGGGCTCTTAGTACATAAATACATTAGTATGGGGATATCTGAAATGACCCCTCAGCGATAGTCTCATGATACATATTGTCGCTATGAAGATCAAATTTGCAATTCTATTAATTAAGTGATATCGTGATATGTGCCAGTTTCGAAGTGTAGAGCAGATATATTTTTTGAGATCTGTTTGCCAGTATCGTATGAATCGTGTTTGCTTTGCGCCTTCCCCAAATTTGGCCCTTGCCACAAACGGCCCTACAAAAGATCTACCCCGCCACCCAAACATCAGGCAATCCCAACTGTATATTGCAACATCCAACAAGTCTACAACGTTGCGCGTCCCCAGCAATTAATTCCATGTCAATACCGATCCCCGGCATTTGCCGTTGTCAAACCCCCAGATAGCATGCCATGACGAACCGAGCCTACTTCTACCACCTCCGCTTCGAGCTCTTCCCCAAACCCCCCACCAGCTTCGTCGACAAAACAGCTCCCGATGTCGACGACGAAACAAGACAACCCTCAATACCAGTATCATTTTCCAATTCCCTACCAAACCACTTTAAACCCCCCAGCGGAAAAGACCGCCATCGCGCTACTACTTCCACAAATCCAGACGAAATCGCGCGACGCACCACCACGGACGGCACGGACGCGCCTGATTCCTCGACCTCAAGACGCCGCGGTTCAGTAATAGACTGCGGGC
>JPJW01002149.1:0-46298 GCA_000750755.1 Pseudogymnoascus sp. VKM F-4513 (FW-928)
GGGGGGGGGGAGGGCGAGGAGGACGAGACGAGGCGTTTGAAGTCGACCACTCGACGCCGTCGTTGAGGGTGGAGGTGGGAGGTGTATAATAAACCTTCAAGGCGGTAGCATGCCTGTACTTACGACTCTCGAAAGAACCAAAATCCGAATGTCTCAGTTGGGGAAGTGGGATGGGCCATGCAACCACCCATTTACTACTAGAGTACACATAGTTTGCATAAAAATCGCACTATCTACGACCATCGGCGGTACTTACCACTCCTCCCCTTCCTCTAGCACGACTCCCTAGCGCGACTCCCTAGCATCTTCTGCAAATCCCTCTAATCCACCCATGGAAGCTTCCTCACACGAGTTCACACGAGTTCACCTAGCTATTCTTCTCTCAATAGCGCATACCTCCCCAGTATAAACTCATTCCTCGCTCCACACGCTATTGGGAAAGCAATCCTTCCCCCCATCTCCAAGGTTACATCCACGCACCCCCAACAGCAACAACCCCTAATAATCTAAGATAAAAATCCAATAGCACACCCCACCTCCTACTCCCTACTGCACATCATCCATGGCCCTATCAGACTCCCCAGTCGCAGTATGTGCAGAGAGAGCACGCAAGTTGCAAGTCCCCCGTGAAAAAGCAAGAAAACCACCGCTCTAGTACCTCGACGATCCGTCTCTGGGCCTATCCTCGGCTGGCTTATAGTGGAGAAGCCGTGATGCTTGGTTGCGGCGGCGATGGACCGAGGGCAATTATTGTGGTTAGGGCGTTTAGGGCTGTGCTAGAGTACTGTGCTACTGTGCGAGAAGCGAGATAGTGGGTAGGAACGGAGGGGCGTTGGGTCGCGGTATTTGGCGGAAAGAGGCTGTTGTTGCGAGAGAGCCGTTTGTGATCGTGGTTGAGGCCGTTATGACGAGCAATATTAGAGGTAGAGTATTATCACACAATCATCGTCATCCAGGGTCTTATATTTGCGGTTGTTAATAGGGGTATGCTTGTACACCGAGGTGCTTTCGATGAAACCAACACCCAGCATACCAAGAATTGTAACTGCACAGCTTCTTGACTCTAGCATTAGGCTAAACCTATTCATGATCTCCTGCACACAGCTGAACATGGATACCACTTGTATGGTATGGGTATACGTACGCACTCTGCACGAACAGTATAGTCACATCTGATTTCCTACTAACATCCCTGAATCCCCAAGGTAACAAAACAAACCAGGGCAGAGATTTTCACCACCCCAGCACTTTTACCTCCTCTTCAGCTCCCCTATCGCCAAGCTCAAACCAACCGGCGCCCGATCCTCCCTCGCTCCCTTCCCATCTCCTATCCACCCACCGTGCGAACCCCCAGCAAAACCTTCTAGCACCCAATAGCGCAAAAATTAGCGCACACGCATACCCCTCCAAGCGCACGCTTGGCGCCAGATAGCTCACCCAGCGGTACCAGCTAGAGCCGCTACCACGCCCTAAGCACCCTATAGAGCCTTAACGTGGTCAAGCATCCGGCAGGGGACGTTGATCACAACTAGAAGGAGGTGCGCCGTCAGCCACTACCTTAATCAAACACCACCTATGGAAAGGTTGGATGGGTCCCGGAAGTTCGGAAGGGAGGAGATGATGGTGCAGCGTGGAACTATCGTCAGTGTACTCTACTAAGTCGGTTAGGGCATGGGTGGAGAGGGTTACTGTAGAGTACAGCTGCAGTTGCGATATGAGGGCTTGCACAGGAACTAACAGGGGTTGGCTCGCTCGGTTCCGACGTGTACGAGTGCAGGGTTGCGTTCCAGGGGCGACTAGATGCAAATCTCCTCCGCAGACAAGAGGAGAACTCAAACCATGATGATGGGCTGGAGGGCAGGCATCTTCTCCTGTGGTATTTGCATTACTAGAGTAGACATGAGATTAATGCATGTGCCCTACCATCTATCTATACTATGTGATTCGTACAATATGTTATGTATGCTCTATATGCACAAACTCTGTAAAATATCCCTCCCCAAACCAACAAAATTATGAACAAGGAAAACGCCCGCTCAACCCCCCTACCCTCCAAGGTACTCGCTTGCGTACATAGTTAATCATACATAATTAATGACACCAAAGCGACCAAGCAAAAAAGGCCCGCCGCGCCCACGTTCTGATCCCCCTGTCGTATTTTTGCGTCGTATTTCTTTGCTCGGACGCCTCTTTTTTGCCAATAGTGTGGTGAAACAGATGTATGCGCCAAGACTAATGTGCAGAAACCGACGTCGCAGCGGAGTTCCCAAAGAGCTCCTCCTCCTTTTCTGCCGGGTGGTCGATGCGGTTGTTGAACTCCTTGACCGGGTCGATGAGGAAGATAGCAGCTGTGAATTTATTAGTTTTATGATACCAAAAAGTAATGATAGTGCAAATGTAGACGTACCAACAGCAGCAGCAACAGTGAAACATCCGGCAGCGACCCAGATGAACCTAAATCCCAGGGTGTACGCCTCACGCAGTCCCCCGAGTCCAGCACCGATGACCTGTCCCGTGACGCCCGGGATCTTTCCGAGAGCGGCGGTGTTTTGGTTGCTCAGTGCGGTGATAAAGTCTGGGAGCGAGGACTCTGGCAGGCCGAGAGGTAGGACGGCGGCGGCAATCTTAGGACCGAGATTGGTGTTTAGCTTGCCAACGAGGATGGCGTTGTCTGCGTAGAAGTTAGCCAAGGAATTGGAAGAACGGGGAATCATAGTTCTTACAAATAGCAAGACCGATGGATCCACCGAAAGAGCGGACGGAGATCATGAGCCCAGATGTCGTTGCGATGAGTTCACGGGGGGTAGACAGCTGCGCAACTGTAACGAGCGTGCAGAGACATGTTCCGAGCCCGATACCCAAGAAGACGGGGTATCCCCATACGTGATCACCACTCGACGGACCCGCCGTAGCCATGAGGATGAAGAAGATGATCATGCTGATGAAAGCGATGATTGTTGGGATCTTGACCTGCTTGGTCACCGCGCAATACGCGCCTGCGAGAACTGCGAAGATAGCATAGATGATGAAGTTGATACCGTATCTGGCGCCAACGCGAAGCGGGTCCGTCTCATAGAGGATGGACGCCTCAAAGGCAAAGTAGTTGTTCGCGGCGAAAAAGACAAGACCCTCAACGAAGACTCCAAAGAGGGCAATGGAGAAGTTGCGTCCGTTGGAGAAGAGGCCGTGGTGGAACATGCCGTCCTTTTTGAAGCGCGACTCGTACACGACCAGGGCTGCGATGAAAGCGAGACCGATGAAAAAGGGAACCATGATATGGACCTCTGGCCAGTCGTATGGGTTCTGCGACCATGATAGACCCATGCAGAAGAGGACGAGGCCGGCAGTGAGAAAGAAGTAGCCGATCCAGTCGAGCTTCTTCAGCTTCTCGAAGTGCGTGAGCCCGAGCTGTGTTGGCAACGGTGGTGGGTTGTATAATACAAGGCAGAGGAGTGTCGCGATGGCGTAGATTGCAGTCGCGAAGTACCAGTAGTTTCTGAATCCCTCCGGGTTGTGGCGGGTCATGGCACCTCCCACGAGGAGAGCCACCAAGCCCCCCAGCGAAGCCGCGACGTTATCAGCGGCTTGGGCATATGGCCTATACTTTCGTGGCAACACTTCGGAGGTGACTGCGTGGAGAAGGGGCTGGGCACCATACGAGATTCCGGCAACACACTGCCCTGCAATGGCCATGTTCATGCTGTCCGCGCGCGCAACGATAATGGAGCCGACGGCGCCGCATAGTGTGAGGAGGATGAGAAACCATCTGCGGCCCCAGAAATCGGCCGCTTGGGAGACCGGAGGAGAGAGGACGGTGGTGAAGATGGCAACGGCAGAGGTGAGCCAGGTGCTGTTCGCTCCGCCGCCAACTACCTTTGCGATATCTTGCGCGCGCTGGAAAATGGTTAGAGGGGCTTCCTATTGGGTAACTTGGGATTGGTAACTTACAGCACCTGCGCCAACAACGTTAATGAGCTGCGCAAAGTAGATCAGGCAGACTGCGAAGACCGTGAGCCATGTCTTCGCATGTAGGCGTGGCACAGGTTCGTTGGGATCCTCGATGCTGGCCGAATTGTCGCGATAAGTCTTCTCGTCGATCTCGGTGTCGGAAACCACATGCTCAGCAGGCACTGTTGTAGGTGCCGGCTCCGACGCCACAGGGGCAGCCTTCTCCTGAACGGGAACTCCTACGTCCGCCATGTCTATAGACGATATGGAGGCAATTGAAGAGTTGTTGATCAGAGTAAGGAAGGAGAAAAGAGGATGGGCACAAGGAAGAAGGATCTATAGCATCGGGGAATCTGGAATTCTTCGACTCGACACGGAAGGTATCAGCAGCGGGGGAACGCTAGGAGGACGAATCCAGCATTGCAATCTCGAGTTTTATGGGGCAAGAGCTACTATCAATTCGTGATTGATCCCATCCCAAGCGACAGGAGCCTGCAGACCACCCTGTAACCACGCTGTGGTGGGATCCCACGGCAGGTCCGACCCCACTGGGAGTTTCCACTGAATGGGCGCATTGCAGGGTGACATTGGCTGATGGTCGCTGTGGAGATGTCAACCACGAGGGCGAGGAACGACAGCGAGAGGACCCTACCTTTTCTAGCGTTTCGGTGGAGATACTCAAGGGAGACTGGCGTGTGTCCAACTATTCAGTTTAGGACTCAATAAAAGGACTCAGTAGCAAATCTAATGGCTTGCTAAGCATCGTAGTATCCGGTCGGGCGTTCCGCGAAGGATTTAGTCGGGCTTGGGTAGAACATAGTAGCAAAATAATCTGCATTTGGAAAATTTGGTACTCTGCAGTATTTGGTATGCGTTGGTGCATTTCTCCGTATGTGTACGAGTACTTCGCATGTGCACCAGAGGTCAGTGCGTATTGGTGTACCTGTACCCTGTCCCGTGTGATCCTGGCGGCAACCCCTACTGGTGCCCTGACCGCGTTGTTCCTGGCGCGTTTAAGCCTGTGCAAGCCCTGTAGCGGCGGCATTTTAGCGGCTCATCACGTTGCGCTAGTGGGGTTGCTAGTGAGCTTCTTAGTGAGCTTACAGATACGCTGCGGCAGTCGATCTCGGTGCGATTACGAGTACAGTACGAAAATTGTACTGTACTGTACTGTACACCACTGTACTGTTTGAAACTCCATGGTGACGGGAAAGGGCAACCATCCGTAGAGGAGACTGACCGGTTGGACTCCCTAAACTTACTCTTGCAGCCACGAATATCAGGAACAAAGTCCTATAAGCTCATCTACTGTATCATTAATCAGCCTCATCCTATTCCCAAGTATATCATATCCTATTGCTCCACATTGATCATCGTTTTTCCGTTCTCCCCTCCATCTCCATCTCCAACTTCCAATTACCCCTCCTCAAACCGTCAAATCTACTCCTCTACCCTCAATTCTCACAACCCGCCATGACGTCCTCCCCTCTTAACATCCTAATCGTAGGCGCCGGCATAGGCGGCCTCGCCGCGGCCCTCACCCTCCGCCGTGCCGGCCACAACGTCCACATTTACGAGCGTTCCGGCCTAAACAACGAGATCGGCGCCGCCATCCACGTTGCCCCGAACGCCTCCCGCGGCCTGCTGGCCCTAGGTCTCGATCCCGTGGCCGCACGCTTCGTGAACGCCAAGAAGAGTTGGCGCGCGGACAGCACCACGTTGACGTGCTTCCACGAGGCCGATGAGGGGTATGTTGCCGGGAAGTTCGGGGCGCCGTGGTGGTGGTGCCATAGGGTGGATTTGCATGAGGCGTTGAAGGTTTTGGCGCTGGGGGGAAAGGGAGAGGGAAAGCCAGCGGTTGTGCATTTGAAGTCTGAGGTCACGAGTTATGACCCTGAGGCGGGCTCCGTGACGTTCGCAGATGGAGTGTGGCCAGTGGTGACCTGGTTGTCGCTGCTGATGGCGTGCACTCCAAAGCCGTGGAGGCCGTGATAGGACATCACAACCCGGCCCTTCCGACTGAGAAGTACAACTTCTGCTACCGCTTCTTAATTCCTACTGCAGAGTTGGCTGCAGACCCCGAGACGGCCAGCTGGACAGAGGGCGACGACGGGAAGCTCAAGCTTATTGTTACCGAGGGGCGGAGACTGGTGTGGTACCCATGCAGAGAGTATGTCGTGTCCAATTTCAAACGAATCACTCTGAACCAGCGGCTGACTATGAGAAAGTAACGAGCAGCACAACTTTGTGGCCATATTTAGCACCGACGATGAAGTCAAGAACGTTGAAGGTGAGCATGCGCCTGCAAAAAGACTACACTAACGCGAAAACATACACTGACATCCCACAGACTACCGCACTCCTCTCGAGGTCTCCGCTCTCCTGGAAACCTATAAGGGCTTCCACCCATCTGTTCTTGCAGTCCTAAAGTACTTTATACCCACCCTTCAAACCCGCGGCCACATGACTAACAACCCTCTAGAAAAGCAAAAGATATCAAGCAATGGCCACTCCTCTTCCGCGCCCCCCTACCAACCTGGTACCGCGGCAAGCTCGCTCTTCTCGGTGACGCCGCGCATCCCATGCTGCCTCGTATGTCTCTCCAGAGTCCTTTCGTGCTCCCAAGATCAAGAAACAAGCCCAACTGACATCACTTAGACCAAGGCCAAGGCGGCGGCATAGCCATCGAAGACGGCATCGCACTGGGCATGATCCTTACGGGCGCCACACCGGAGAACCTCACGTCCCGTCTGGCTCTCTACGAGGGACTGCGTCTCAACCGCGCAAGTGCCATCCAGCACTTCAGCAATGCTGGGCAGGACGAGCCGGAGAAGATTAGAGAGGCAGCGGGGAAGTATATAGGTGTTGATAATGTTCCGAGTACGTATATCTTGATTTCCACCCCTGGCTATGGTTCTTGAACAGGAAGAGGAAACTAACGACGGCACAGAAAACCCGGAGGGGTTCTTTGAATTTAACTTTGGATACGACGTTATTCATGATGCGAAGCTGGCGATGCAGAAGGAGGTGCCTGGGTGGGAGGTACCGGAGAATTTCTTTGAGAGTGAGCCTGGACGGGGAACCTACCCGTAGAATTGTGTACAAAGAGGAATAAATAGGGACTACGATTGTTGGCTATGGCGATGAGATATGATAGATAGATTGGGTACACAGGGCAAATAAAATATCGTTAACCGACAGACTGACGATTAGGGTAAAAAGACGGTCATCAAAGACGTTGACGAGGGAGACTACTCAGAGTAGAAAATTACAGAAACAGCCTGTTTTTCGCTTCACACCTGCAGCCGGAGGAAACGTGAACCGGTTTGGATTCATGAGATGTGATTTGATATTAAGGCTATAAGTGCTATCGTGCTATATTTGAAGTGGAATAAGCTATAGTAAACTAGAGTGATACTTTGTGATGTGGAAAGCAAATTGTGGCCCCCACCCTCATACTTGCAGCTGGGTGAATTAAGAATGAACGCATATATGGTTAAGAATAAGCTAGAGTAGCAACAAAATCGTAGCTTTTGGTTTGCCAAGGAATTTAGGACCCGGTATTGTCTGTGTTTTCAGTGAAAGTTGAGGTCGACGTTGATATAGTTTTCACCCTCCTCGTTTGGAGTAGCCGCAGCCCCTCGCCAGCCTCCATGTCCCACCAACCGCCATTTATATCTCGCTCGTCATGTTGAAACCGTAGATACCGGACTTAGGGGAATTTTCTCATCCTCTATCGCGAGTATCTTCTTTCCCAGGGCGAGTCTCTCATTTTCCAAGGCAAGCTTCTTCTTTTCTATGGCGACCAGCTCTTTTTCAATTGCGAACCTTTTGTTTTCAAAGGCGCGCTTTTCCTCTGCGGGACATTTCTCTCCTGGAATGAGAGCCGTCTCTCCCGTTGCGAGTCTCATCCAATTTAAGGCGCATAATCACCCTTCAGTGCTGTTTTTCAACTCATCCTTCCCAATCTTTCCCATTGAATCGCTCATTGGGACCAAGTCGCGGCGTGGGGTCTTGCCATCAAGTTTTTGTTTCTTGCCAACCTGCAACTCTTCGTTGGAGTATCCTACATGTAAAATGAGTGCCAGAATTTTATAACAAGGGTTTTTTGCGGCCGCACCTTTACGTAATGGTCTCTTAAGCGTGGCAGGCCGGGCATACCCCGCGGAGGCTGGCGGAGAGAGCATATGTTGCGATTCGTCGAGTATTTGCTCTCTTGCTACCCTCTTGGACCATTCCAAGGGATTGAACGGTTGTGGAACCCTGTAAAATGATTAGATTGAGGTAGTACTAAGAGATCTATGTAAAAACTCACCTCTTCGGATATACTTTTTCCTTGGGCACATGTTTGTACCAGGCAGTCATCAGCTCCAAGACAATATCGGGATTCGCGCCGCAGAACTCGACCATAGCACATTTAGGAACGCGCCGTTTGACCTCGAGGAGTGTGTCTTTATTTTCTTCCGTCAATATTTCAAGGCCTTGGGGCAAGTTGAAACGCAGCTTCTTCAGATTATCGAAGAATTGGATGAAGCGGTCGCAGAAGACCCAGTCTTTAGACTGCATAGACAGAGTGAAACCCGGTATAAAGACATCTATCTGAATGCTTTTAACGAGATGGGAATACATATTGAGACCTAAGTTGTAGTATAGCGATTGAAAGCTATTGTCGCCTGTAGAATGGAATGTATTTCCGCCGTAAAGTACGGCGAGGCTCTCGAGGGCTACCTTTTTGTTGGCACGACAAATCTGAGGAGCCAGTCCCAATCGAGTCTCATAATACCGACACCTTTTCCCGATCTCAAAAAGTTTGGATTGTTTCAATTGTATCGGCTTGTCGTGAATGAGTAGATTTCCGTAGATTTTGTCACGGAGCTCGCGTGGTAGATCCAAGAATCGAAATACTTCTAGATCAGCCGGCTGTTTCATGACGCTGGCGGTGTTGGAATTGTCTTGAGGAGCCTTATTTATCATGAATTGAAATCATTGACACAGTCAATCAGAGGGGATCATACGGGGTTTGTTATGTGACCGCTAACAAATTCACTTTCCTCTCCTACGCCCGATAGGGAATTGACTGAGGCCATGATATGATATCAACAGATTTGCTTCGGTGCGTGCCAACGCGAAAGTCTAAAGTCTGATCAGCAAATTTATGCTGTGATGGCCATTGCGAAAGTTGCAGGTGGTGGAACATACCAGGTAGATAGGGCCAGGGGCCGAAATTGGGATCAGATTAGTCAAGGAAGTCGAAAAGGTTTAACTGTCTCAATGGCATTCCTCATGGAGAAAATTGTACGTAACGAGATCTTCTCAATGCTTGACCAGCGAGACGCGTCTGGGCACAGAGTCAAACGAGAAGACAGATTCAGATGGCCCTCGGAAGTGAGCTTGGTGGCCTCTGGAAACAACCCGGTAGCTTTTAAGAAAGCTTGGAGTATTTGAGTTTGATACCATCAACCAGAACATAGAGAGAGACCCCTCGATGAAAGCTGGATGATGGTAGTTGGGAGGATGAGGTTTGAAGGGTGAAGGCCAAAGGCTTGTTGGGAGGGACGTGAAAGTGAAGTAATTCACAGGCGAAGACAGGCAAAGAAAAGCGGAAGGCGCGACCTGAGAAAACCAGAAACGGAAGGCGCGAGGCAGCATCGCCCTTTCCCATAACAAGATGATGTTGCCAGTAGTACGTCTCTTGAATAAAACCTGCAAACTCACATTTACTGTCTATACGTAGAAGAATATGAAGGAATTTGCCTCTTGTTTTCTTGTCGCAAATTGCTGGAGATGTATGAACGTATTGCTGTTTTTTGGAGTCTTTGCGCTGGTATTCTTTATCTCCCCCTCAATTGTCTGGATTTTGAGGCCCACAGCCTGTTATACGCCCGGATTATCTAGTCACACCTCAAATGCCAAATGAAGGCTGATGACAAGTTGGGCAGCCGTGTGGCTCGACGGATACCAGAGTATATATTAGCCTTCACGCCGTTTTGACTCGCAGATCCTCCAACAACACATTTTGAGACGGGGGCTGAGAAGAGATAATACATTCCATAAATCCCAGAGACCATGTGAAATACATAGCCCACAAGTAATATGCAGAGAGGATATATTCACCATATTTACCACCATAACTCCAGCCAGCCTCATTATAACCCATAAATGGCATTTTCGTATCACATACAGTTCGAATCCTCATGTCCTTCCATTACCACCAGCTCCCCAAGCTTGCCATCGACGGCCCTCTGTCGGTGGCCTGTCCTGCATCATTCTGTACCATAACGTCTCTTACCAAATCATCAAAGTTCTCCCACGAAAAGTCATCCATAGCACTGCTCTCCCCCGAGCCCACCCCCATATCCAGATCCAGATCCCCCAGTGGCGCCTCAAGTAACCATGGAACTTGGCCCTGCATCGGCCCAGAAAATCCCGGTATCTGGTTCTGGACACCCTGGAAACCCTGGTTCTGCACATTCTGCTGCTGCGCCATCTGCGCCTGCTGGTTCTCGTACTGCTGGAACTGCGCCTGCAACTGCGTTGGCCCATCCCCAACATCCTCGATGGCCGGATTCAAGTCCTGGGTTTGCGATTCCATCGTATAAGGCGGCAAGGGGATATTCGGAACAGAGTCGGGCATCGGCTGGTCAGGGTATTGAATGCCCTGTTGGAGCGGGCGGAGGACCTCGACCTGGCCAATCTCAGCTGACTGTTGTTCCGGTTGCTGGCTCTCCTGTTCATGTTCTACATGAGGCATCCCGTTCGGGCATGCTGTCGGCGCCGCACATTTACTATAATCCAAAAAGCCGGGAGCTTGACGTGACATATCACCAGCGGCCACGGCCGCAAGGTCTTCCTCGCGCTTACGACGTGCTTTTGCCATCAACCTGCGCAGTGGCAACCACAACATCCCATTCTTTGAGCTGCGGGAGTGCTTCACTGCGTCATCCCAGCTTGAAAACGAGCTATCCACAGCGCGCCACGCACGGTCCGTAACGGGGCAGCGTGGGCGATTGCAGATCTCGCGGAGAATATATACGAGGGCGTGCCAGTGGACGTATGTATGGAATAGCCAGCCCCATTTCTTCGTTGCGGCGCCGGTCTCAAGTAGCCGGCTGTACTCGTTGATTTCGATGCTGGCAATGAAGAGGCGGTCGCGGATGTGCTGGGGTAAATTGTCCGGCGAGTCTGGGCCGCGGAAGAAAATCATGATACTCATCTTTGCGAGGACGAGGCGTGAGACGGTGGCGGCGACCCAGTGAAGCGGGCCTGAATTCAGGCAGTACTGGAGGTATTTTGTCTCGAGGTGAGCGTGCAGATCTCGCACCATCTTTTCCTTTTCTTCGAAAGTACTAGCGCTTGCTAGTTCCTGGGAGCAGCAGTATGCACGAGGTGTCGCATAGGGTAGGTGCCGCATGACTTTACAGACCTCATACCGAATGAGGCAGAAAGTCATGTCAGACACACCGACGTGCTCCTGGAAGGGTTCAGTAGCGTGAGGGTCAAGATCAGTATCATTAACATTAAGAGGAAAAAGGGTATCGTAGGTGCCTTCCTGGATCGCTGGTTCAGAGCCGTAGTCTTCGGAGGCGCGGACATCGATAACGCAAAGCGACCACCACACTCGGCGGCGCATTTCGGTGTCAAAAGGCGAAAGGCCCATCTTGGAGCCATCGCGGTGAAGTCCAAGACCTATTGATAGCCGTATGGCAAGACCAGTTAGGGACCAGACAAATTTGGACTGGTCGTGACGGCGGACGCAGGTTAGGAAGAGAGCAAACGCCTGTATTACGACCAGCTCGGAAGTGTTGAGGAAGTCGGCTCGAGCGAGAGCCTGCTCCACCCCAAATCTGTATCGATCAATCAACACCGATTTGTCAGTACCGAAGCTTGACTTTACTTCCTCCTGGCTCATGGATGTCACAACGGAGTAATATATTGCAAAGAGCAATGCTTCTATGCTCTTGCTCAGGCAATCGAGATTTTCCTTGGCCTCCTTGATCGCTTTGGCCATCGTCGGCACGTGGAGTACTTTCGTGAGGGGGTCTACATTTTCTATAAAGACGTCCCACATGTATGGTATTTGGGAAGGCAAGGGATGCAGAGACCGCAAGTTCGCCATGGTGCTTGAATAGCCAAACAGAAACCCTTGGTGTCCCGGGGTAGATTTTGAGTTTGGTAGATCGGTGGGCTCTCCTTCCTCGTCGACCGAAGTATCATCGTCGTCAAATATCTCTCTAATATCTTCCACCTGATGAGGGTTAGTTGTACACACTTACGTTGAAGAGGTAGCGCGCTGTCAAATGAAAGACCACTATTTTACATACCTCATGGCTTAAAGTTGCAAACAGGTCGCTGTTGACATAATGGCTCTTCCCCTCATCTATGACCAGCTTCCCAAACTCCCGCTTCACCACATCTGACTCAGGGGGTCCTTCCCCCATATTAATCATCCGCTGTAACCACTTGGAAGTCGTGGCCTTTCCCTCGTCCATCCCCACCACCCTCACCGTCCCTTTCGCCGGTTGTGGTTTGCCCATTGCACTATCCCCCTCACTGCTTGTATCCTTCTCTTTCGACGGCCTATCCTTCGGGCTGTCGGTAGAACTCCTCTGTGTATCCTCGTCCACCTGCCCGCTCAACTCGTGCACGACACCTTCCAGCCGCCTTAGCCGCTTCAGCAACTCGGTCTCTCTCGCCGAGACCTGCTTGCCCACCTTCGGCCGCCGCGGTGCGCGCCCGGGACCCGGGTAGTGGCATTCTATGTGCGCCCTGGCGCAGTTCGAGCATCCCGTGCTTATCTTGTCGCATTTGACCTTGCGCTTTCGACAGACGTCGCACGACCGCGTGTAAAGTGTATGTGACTGGAGCGGGGAGTGAGACATCGATGGAGGAGTCGTGCCCTTATCGTCTAACCCTCCATTATTGGCAGGATTCGAGATTCCGTCGCCACTGAGGGTATTCGACTGGTTGTGGAGGGGTTCCATGGGGGGCGATGAGTTCTGGCTGTCGTATTTATGGGATTAATCGTCGGAATTTTAGACGGGTCTCATCAGCGTATATTGGCCATGACAGCCCTAACTATTAATTATGTGACATGTACGAGAATGTGGAGTGAGGCTGCGGCGTGAGATGCGGTGAGATTCGAACATTTCACCACCCCAGGATCGGGGGCGGATGCCATCGGCTTGTGCCGCGCGCGATTACGCCAGAAAAACCTCTAGTCTGAATGCGGATGGCACATGAAGATGTCCTGTAGGACTGTATATTGGCTGAAATAAACTTTGTTCTCATATGTGGAATTTCGTATTGTGTCAACAATGAACATGATCGTTATCACGATAATTGTCTTGGCTCAGCCTTGCTGAATTATCTCATCTTGAGATTTTGCTTCCGTAAGGGTATCGGAGGACACTAGTTACGCCAATCGTGGGCGTATCTCCACGTGTTCCAGCCTTCAACTTCAACGACACAACTACCGGATAAACGGCAAGGACCAGCCGCAATCATCACCAGATCTTCATGGCAGTGAACAAGTCAGACCGCACACCGCACACCGCATACCGCATATCCTGTGCCGGGATGGTTCTGTTGCAGGAGGTCCATCTCCCGTCTCTTCCGACTACCAACAAGCTGGCGGCCCAGGCACCACTTTTTACTACCTTTAAGCGGACCTCACCAATCAATCCGGGGGCGAGACGGGCGTTTTATATGGCTTCACTAACAGAGCAAGGATATATGGAGGTTAAACTCGAGGATACAGAATCCCACAAATGGGACCCCGCGTTTTGGTTAGCCTGACGATCCGCTTCCTACCAAGGTATCAGGATCGCCAGTTTCCCAGCCTGCGTCTACCCCAGATTGGACTTTGTGCGCTAACCTCAAATGCTTATTTTATAAGTGCCGCCGCTGATAGATTAATTACGGAAAAACTATACTAACTTGAAATTACACTGCCTATAGAGCTTCAGTCCTGATACACAGTCGGTGCTTTTATAAACTACCATGGGGTGTTTATATGAGGGTTTGAGAGATCATTGCTTCATCTGTGACGGCGTCGACGGCACACCCTGTATCCCTAACCAGAGATAGTCATGGCCTACAACAGTAAGCTTTCAACTTCGTCATTTCTATATGCCTTGCAATATATATGACACCTAACTAGAGACCCAGCTTCACACGTGAGCCATTCCTCAGAAACTGGGCTGCAGGCGATTTGATATAAATGGGCTTCAAACCCCCCTCGAAAAGCGCCCCATCCGTAACAGAGTAATCACTCAACCACTTTCTCCTCCACACCCAAGAATTCTCAGATCCAGTGCCAGAATGTACACCTCCGCCCTCCTCCTCCCCCTCGCCTTCACGGCCATCCAGGCCCACCAAAACTTCCACCAGTTTTGGGTCAACGGTGTCTCCCCGGGCCTCGAAGAGTGCATCCGCATGCCTCCCTCGAACAGCCCCGTCACCGACGTCACTTCCAACGACATCACCTGTAACGTGAACGGTAACACCGTGCCGCGTACCGAAGCCGTCTGCGCTGCCGCTGCAGGCGACACTATCAAAGTCCAGTGGGACTCGTCGACGCATCCTGGGCCGATCACGCATTTCTTGCTCGGGCCGATCGGGGATGCGACGCAGGAGAGTGGGATTGGGAACTGGGTCAAGATTGATGAGCTGGACTACGTGGATGGACAGTGGGCGAATGAGATTATGGAGGCGGTGGAGATGACGCATGAGTTCAAGCTGCCGAGTAACCTTGAGTCTGGCGACTACCTGGTATGTCTCCGTTCCCACTTTCTTCGATGTAGAAGACCTTTAGACGAATATGGTGGCTAATAAATTTTACAGTTGAGAAGTGAAATGGAGACCCTGCATGCCTCGATGACAGTCGGTGGCACGCAATTCTACATCGGATGCGCGCAACTGCACATCACTGGCCCTGGGGGGACTTGCAGCCCCTCGATCGAGCTGCCAGGTGCATACACGGACCAAGATGCGAACATCTTGATCCCAGACTTTTACAACGGGTTTGACCCGACGACCTTCACAGCACCAGGTGGTGAAGTGGCAACTTGCGCGTAAAGGGGCAACGTAAACGAGGAGGACCGTCTGAATCGGACAAATAGGAGGGGAGTAGCCGCGGTAAGCATGTATATATTGAGATGATCCTTTGTATATATCTTATCATCACGGAAAGAGTTGATGACTGTCATTTCCACGTACCATACGACGTGCATACTTGAGCTAGTAGCCAACGCATTGAGAGTATGGCTGTATTGAGGATACCTCTCTCTCAGGGCGCAGGGTTCAGAGTCTCCGACATTTGCAAGATATGTTTTTGGTGAAGTAGTCGCCATATTCTCAGTTGATGGAAATACGACAACGAACTGGGCATTAGCGAGCAATGCATTCCTTATTTTCAAAGACGCAAACGTCAAATGTTCGTTTCTGTTGAGAAGCTTGATGCCATTTCCTGTACGTCTCATCACTGCTGTTCTCCTCACCCTGCCCAGCTTAGAATTGCAGCTACAGCTACAGCCATTTCCCAAGTCTCCTATGGGCATCACCGGCCTATCATTCTCGGCCTGAAGATACGCAGATCTACATAACAGGCTCCTGCAAAAAGTAATATTGAACGAACCCAGTGCCATGGCTGTGCGCAACCTCATTGCGAGACTTCTCGATGCATCAACGGCGGTTGATCAGTTTTTTGAGTCCTCGCTATTATACCAATTATCGTCGCCCTTGAACTACCCTACGGCTTATTGTGCCCATTAACCCCAGGAATATATCAGCTAGTCCTAGAAGCAAAGTTCTACTGGGACGCCAACATGCAATCCCTGCCATCAAGCTTTGGGACGAGGCAGATTTGACGCATGCATTATATGCTTGGGACCGCCTCTTTTAGGCGAGATAATTAAAGTTGCCACAGCGAAGCAAAATCCCGACTGGAGCCTCTCGAGGTTAAATGCATGTCAAATTTTCGAATTGGTACCGAGGAAGATTGGTCGAGTCTCTTGCTCCTGGTAAGTAGCACGGTGCGGCTCGATGGGTTTTGCCCGTGAGGTCCATCCCGCCCACCGAGTCTCCAGAGGTTCTACATTAATGAGCTTTACCTGTTGAAGACGGCCCTTGGGGCATATTTTCGATGGCGTCGCAAATAGCAGTTCCTGGTTCGACGCGAGGTCGTCGGCAGTCAAAGCTTAATTGGATTGCTACATAATTCCGCGCACACAAACCCGGAATTTTCAAATATTCGAATAGATATCGGAGGGAAGTGCTCTACCCGAGAGCCGATTTTATACGACAGTGTTTCCCAGATTCTCAAAATCTTAATTATTAATCTACGAAATTTCAATTCATCGAGCCTAAAGGAAGTTGAAATTACAGTTGTTGCTCTCTGTCAGGCTGCACGGCCCGGCTCACATATTGCTTGTAAGTCTGCCCGTGCACACGGCCAAACGGCTATTTTGGACGCGATTCTCGCTCATCAACAACCCATCAAGAACAATGAGGCGCCCGGATAAACTACTACGGCTCCCCTTTCCCCGATTCCCCTCTCCTTTCCCCGCACCCAATCACCCCATCACTCCTCACTTGCAAGGATGGGTTCTTTGCCAATGGCTCCAAAAAATATAATAAAGTGTTCCAGGGCCCATTTAAGCATGCGGCTGTCCATTGTCAAGTTGGTCGCCCTAATCTGCCTGTCATGTTGCACCTAGCATTGTTGGCCTTGGTCGTGCCCTCTGCAATTGCTCATATTACAGCTGTATCTAATGCCAAAACATCCCTAACACTGTTGTACCAGAATAACCTTAACGGCACGGATGATTCGAACCACGTTGGCTTTCTTCTGCTGGATCCTTCCAGCAAAAGGGATGCAGCAAAGGCATGCGAGGCCATTGGAGAGTCCCTTGTTTCTCGCTCGCAAATAAAGGCTTATACCGCCGACCTCGTCGGCTCGCTGTCCTACGTTGCTTATGCTGGTCTTGCCAAACCTGCGCACCTCTACCATATTTCCGATGGGGTTGTCGCAGTTGATGCACATGAGAAACTGACATTCCCGCCAATACCATCACGAAACATTGAACTCCCTGTTTTATGCACCCAATCAAGCCAGCAAGGCCAGCCGTGGGATGCACTGGCCACAAAGAGTAACCAAGTGACTATTGCGTCCACCGGGAACACATATGTTGGATACCGGAACCAGAAATCGTTTCGATTTCTCGGCATACCATATGCCGACACCCCAGAGCGCTTTGTGCACTCGGTCCCATACTCGAAGACCAAACAGTCTCTCAATGCTACTGCCTATGCTCCGCAATGCGCACAGAATGGGGCTGGTGCCGAGAGCTGCCTTTTCCTCAATGTCCAGACACCGTACTTGCCGAAACAAGGTTCCAAGAAGGGCCTGCGGCCAGTATTCTTCTGGATCCATGGTGGCGGCTTTGTTGGAGGATCAGCCGCTGATGCAGGGACTGATGGTGGTAATTTGGCCTCTCGTGAAGATATTGTTGTCGTCCAGATTCAATATCGTCTCAGTACGCTAGGATTTCTCGCCATCCCTGGGACCGATATCACAGGCAACTATGGAATTGCGGATCAAGTCAATGCATTGAAGGTAAGAAAACTGATAAAACTTTGCCAATCAAAGCTAACTCCCTCAGTGGGTCATTAAAAACATTGCCTCCTTTGGCGGAGATCCAAACCAGATCACGATTGGTGGCGACTCAGCAGGCGCCGGTTCTGTACGAGCCCTCCTCGGTTCTCCACCTGCAAATGGCAAGTTTCAAGGTGCAATTGCCATGTCAAACCTCGGCGGCGGTGTTACATTAGGCCTGGAAAGCACATATTCTACGACATACAGCTCATATCTCACGGTTGCTGAGTCCTATGACCTAGCAGGACAAAATATATTCATTGCAGCTGGGTGCAACCAAACTGCTCTTTCTGAGCAGATCGCCTGCCTTAAGAAGGTCCCTGCATCTATTGTCAGCGGACTCAGTTCCGTGGCCCGTTACGTTGTTCAAGATGGCATCTACGTGAATACCCAGCAACTTGATGTCGTGAACCGAAACGGCAGCACCGCCCATGTTCCTGCGATGTTTGGCGTCGCTCACGACGATGGCTCCTCAATCGGTGCAACGTACCCAGCGACCCCAGTTACCAGCGAATTAGAGGGTATTCAAGCGGCACTGGGCATCTCGGCGTCTTATGCGCAGACCGTCATTGACAGCGGACTTTTTCCGCTATATGATACGGGTAATATAACACTCGATTCCTTCAACGTCTCTGCGCGCGTTGCAACCGATAGTGGTTTCCGCTGCGTGGACCAGGCAACTATGTTCGCCGCAGCTAAATCACACGCCTTTGCGGCTTCTTACTACTACGAGATGGACCGTACCATTGGGGGTTACGATCAAAATCTGCTAGGTGGAGCCCCTGAGTCTCCAGGCTACCCTGACGGAAACCCGAACCTTCCATACTTCCGTTATCATAGCGGAGCCACGGCACCATTTATCTTTGGAAACGTAAGCCCCATCCGCGACTCGAATGATTTGAAAGCTGCGCAGTTGAACTCGGGCTACTTTGCGCAGTTTGTGAAGACTGGGCAGCCCAATCCATCGGAGCGCTATTTGGCGGTGAGAAAATATGAAGAGACGTTGCACGCAGTACGTAAGACAGGACAGTGGAAGCAGATCAAGGACAAGGATGGCCCCATACGCCTATTGGATTACCCATCTATTTCAAGCGGTTTTGTGGATGTGCCACAGTGTGCGTTCTTGAATTATTCGTTGAGCTACTACGTAGACGGTGGACTATAATACCTGTCTGGCTGGGCAATGGGGGATTATACAGTAATCAATGCTTCTTAAGATATAATACATATTGAACTATTCAGTATCTAAGAAACTTGGGGTATGAGGAAATATTACGCTTGGAAGCAGTACATTCGTTACGATGTTACCAAACTCGATCTCATCTATGGGTTTGGGCCTGTCGAGGAATTGCCGAATTGCAAACTCTAATACTAGAAAGAAAACTAAAGACCTTTCTTGATAAGCTGAGATTTATCGATGAGAGCTGCAATACGTATAGCTATCTAATTGCGAAAAGCACTGTTGACGCTACCATGTTGTTGGGTCAAATATGATCGTCGCCACGTACAACGCTCGATCGGAAGTTACACTCCTTCTGAACTCGCGCCACAGATAACTCCTATCACACACCATGAAAAACGCAATCCTGTGGGCCAAACATTAAGCCATCTTAGTTGTACAAAAACGTGTTAAAATCACACCAACTAAGACAGGTTTATCTGATTTGGTTCAAACGCTGAAGTTTGCATCAAAATGTAAACCCGTCTTGGGTATCAACCCTTCCAGAGCCCTTGATGGGTCTCAGCACAACCATGGGCAAAACAGTATCTGCCGTCGGGGCCACACCTTTAATCTACCTTTCTGGCCCTCACATCGCAACCAGAGTCTCACTTTTCAAGAAGAAATTTATGCGATGCCTTTCGGTGACAAATACCGTTTCATTTTTCCGAATCTGTATTCCCTTATCAATATATCAAGTCGTCTCTAGGATCACAAGCATCCCAGGGCTCCTCCCACTGTTTATGCAGCACCCCCTTCCCCCCATTGTTTTCTAGCGTCGCCGCATCCCAGAAGACGTATCCCCAACGACGCATTTCGTCCGGGATATGACACCCAAACAGGTTGCTATACGTATCATGCCAAATAATTGTCCAAGCGAGCGGAGGTGCGTTCGGTTCGTCGGCGTCCCCACGGAATGGGAACGGTGTTCGTTCCTGTTGCATCTGGTCCCGCCCCGAAGGGTGGTTGCTTCGCTGCGAGTGCTGGTGGGTTTCGCTCATGACACCTTCCATCGTTCTGAACGGGATGTAAGAACTGACTATGGGCTGTTGCATTGTAGAGACGAGGTGTTCGTGGTCCTTAATTTTAAAAATGACTGTGTGCAGCAGAGAAAGACCACGCAGCGTAGTCCCCTCTAAATAATCTCCACGACACACTGTTTCGGTATTAAATCAATGTAGCTTGCTACCAATGGTAAACTTACTTGAATTGTCCAGATCAAACGCCCCGTCGGGGGTAGGCGGCCTTCGTTGGTCGTCAAACTTTGGGTTGTCTGCATGCAAGTCCCAGCGGATTTTGCTGAAAATGTTGTCGTATGACTCCCATGCAAATTGATAAAATGATAGCATCTCCTCGGTTTCCCAGGGCTCCATCACACCAATAAAAGCAAACAAAGTTTCGTCTCGCAATGTCGTATATCCCGGAGTATATGGGAATTCCCTACCGAAATAAATATAATCTGTAATTTGACAAAGCACCTGGAAACGGTATATAGCCCGAGTAAATCGCAGTGCCTCCATGTCAGTGAGGATATGCGTGACTTTCTCATGGCGACTTTGCGGTTCTTTGGCAACGAACGTAGCAAGATTGTCGAGTGACCAGCGAGCATATTGTTCTGCGATTGGTTTTACAGTATGAAGGTAGGAGGCCGCTACGCTTCTAGCTTCTTCTTGGGTGTTATTGTCAGCATGTGGCAAGTACCGCCGTTTGCTTTGCTCCAAGTATGATTGTAGGTCCCAGGCAGTGCGCTGTTCAACGTCTACCGCTTGAACTACGGACTGATGGACAGCATATGCGTCAACGGTCGCACTGCCCAGGGTCTCTTCAATGCTTTTGCAAAGGAAATACTTCCGGTCAAAAAGGTACTGCTCATGGAAAACCGGCGAGGCGCGAACGAGCAGTTTCAGCCGTGGAAGGTCCAGAATGGAAAGGATATGGCGCCTGATTTCAGGTGGGAGGTTCTCAAGTCTACTGTTGTGGTTGCTTTGCTTTGCTTTGGAGAACGGTGTTGACTGCGGGTCTATCTCTGTGCTTGTAATATCAGAATTAGACGCAGTCGCTGTTGGAGCTGCATCGGAAGTTGATGGATTTGCCTGGCCTT
Source organism: Pseudogymnoascus sp. VKM F-4513 (FW-928) (assembly GCA_000750755.1). NCBI lineage: Eukaryota > Fungi > Ascomycota > Leotiomycetes > Thelebolales > Thelebolaceae > Pseudogymnoascus > Pseudogymnoascus sp. VKM F-4513 (FW-928). The sequence continues at coordinate 20,923 of JPJW01002149.1, forward strand.
CCAAGATTCTGACGAGGCGCTTAACCTTCGTAATGAGCCGCTTCATGTTGGAACTTGAGCAACGGACTCGGATATGATTATCTTTCAGTGGCTATAGGAAGTAAATGGATAATGGATAACTTCAAACCGTTGCAAGGTCTATATGAGCAATAGGATGCGAAATAACAGTGATGAGCCGGCTACAAATGCGAGGGCGTGTCCGGCTCGTTGGTTTTGTGTTGTAGCAGCAAATGGCAAACCGTCCAAGGCAGATACATCACATAACTTGTAATCTATAATTAACTATGAAACTAAAGTCTGTCGTCTGGGTAATGGCCCTGCTATGTAATTGATGGATTGTTCGAGTGGGCATAGCCGCAATACCCGCTGCAGCCTAGGGCCGGCGCCTAATAGTTTCACCATGCATGCATGCATGCACTTACCAGCGTCAAAGTGAGGCTGGGAAAGGCCCCAACATATTTTACTACAAAAAGGTTGTGGTACACTTCCTGTGCGAATTGATACGAGGAGAACATCCCTCATTACGGCAAGGATAAAGAGTTATTTCTCAACTTTTATCAGGTTGATATTACAATAGGAACCGAAGAAACGAAAAAACAGCACGGGGGTTGTTGGATCACCCCTGGCTGACTAGTTCACAAGGATAGCGGTCAGCAACGATGTATTATAATTCTTCGGGGTATCTAAGTGCGTCAAAACATGAAATTCATAAATAAATGACAAGTAAGAAAATGGATGGCTCTGCACGGTTGTGAAATATTAAGTGGTGGGAGTGATTGGGTCTCATGGTGCTTCGGCCTGATTATAACATCGCGAGAAGGCTGGCAACGCCGAAGGTACCTGCCAACGCCCAAATCGCAGTCGTCTTGGCGTTGAGATTGGTGCCATCCCCACATTTGGCCGACGGGTTTTTGGTGTTCTCGGCACCCGCTGTGATCTCGACATCGAAACGGAAGTAAGTAGCAGTAGGGCTAGGTATGGTATTAACCGTGATTACCGAAGTTTTATAATCGATTTCCTTCACCTCCTGGCCGATAGTCGCAGTGCAAGTGGCCGCGGTTGTACCATCAAGGGCACATGTTTCGGCGGCGTAGACTGTATAGTCGGTGCCCAGGGTTTTAGAGTAGTAAGTGTTCGCGTACGCGAAATAATCCGATCCTATAGTTACGGTCGTGGCCTAGATAAAGTCAATACTTTGTTAGAGTCCGTTGATATAGGAAGGGTTTGAAGCTTACTGGGGCACCGGGGCGACACTGATGGCTCGACGGCGGGCTGGTGCATCTAACTGCGTATACGGTCCGGTCCACACAGGCAGTGACGATGGACGCAGCTACTTCAGTATCATTGTTATCATTGAAATACAGGGACAGAAATAAATTCTCGGTGTTGCCTCGTGGCGTTGGTGTAGCTGAAGCGTTCCTTGCATTAATGATCGCTGGACCTTGGTCCGCCGCGCGTGGTGTGGATCCGGGGTTGATCCAGTCGCCAAGACTGGGGGGGGTTGCTGCACCGATAGGGAAACCAGTGAAAGCAGGGAAAGGCATTGTTGTGGAGTTTGTAGAGCGGGATCAATCGTAACGGAAGATGTTTTTGGTGATCTATTACTTTTCGAGGCAACGGCAACCTACTTATACACGGAGTCCTAATCTTAAATTGTGCCTTCGTCCAACTGAAGCCTTGGCTGGGGATCGTGAACCTTGTATTCATTCCTATTCTGGCCCTGCCTAGACCTAATTTCGTGCCGCCAGCATAAATGTAGCGGAAAGCGGCGCGCAGTTGCGCCACAACCAATATTAATACCATCGAGCATTGTCCAACAAGGTCGCATTTTCATATGCTACTCGCGAATTGCGCTGCGCTGATCCCAGTGCTCCGCAGCCCTATGCGTCTGGCGCTGTTAATTCATCCACGTGTGCACGAGACGTTGGGGAAGGGAGGGAGCAACCGCGAACAAATGCAGGAATACACTAACTGCTCTACATTTTGGCCTTCAATACTGGTGTGCGATTTGCTAAGTCCTCCTTCCTAAAGTCTAGGAAAGGCAGCGACATTTGGGCCTTGGTTGCCTTGAAAAAGTCGATGCCGGTATACAATCCGGACACTTTCCAGAAGTTGCATACGGTGGTGGGGAACAGAGCCCAGTAAGGTACAAAGTACTGGACCCTTTGTTCCATCTAAAACTAATTAATCTATTGGGCATTTGTGAGACTAATGTATTGATCTCCTCGTGTAAAGTTTTATCCCATTCCTTCAAGATAAATTCATGGAGTTCATCTTTAATATTGAATTTCATGCTCGGCCTGAGACGTGGGGATCCTCAACACATTCTCAGTTGGACTTAATCAGGGGGTTGCGCAGGCCATAACAGAAACTATATGTTAAATTTCTGTTTCCATCTTGCATTTGGCAGTTTGGTTTTCTCCACTATTTCAAACTCTCTCAACCTGATCGACCTCCGCGTCATCAGTTGCTTTGCCCGAAGTATGGCCCACCATAGCATTCCTGCCTTCGAAGACTATCATAACCATTAGCGACATCAAATGTATCTGATCTGAACGTAACTTACCGATTGCCAATTCCTCTAGCGTTGGGCCCTTCGTCTCGGGGTAGGCAAAGAAGATGATACCAAACTCACAAACTAGCCAAGCAACGTAGACAATGTAAAACTTCCACTGGAGGTTTTGAAGGCCGATGGGATTGACAAACTGGTTGAATGAGCTCCCGGCCCTGGAGAAAAACTGTGTGAGAGCAACGCCCTTAGATCTGCTGATGAATGGAAATACCTCCGTAAGGTAGATGTAGGTCAGCGGATGCATCAAGTTGTAGAAACCGTAGTAAACGAAAATCATTCCAACCACAGCACCGGCCGCCTGATTGTTCTTGGGATTTTCTGCAAACACGGCGCTAGCTCCTGTCCAACAGGCAAATATCGCGGCCATGCCCCCGAATGCGATGAGATATTGTGTTCGACGGCCTAATTTCTTTGTAACGAAGGCTGCAGATACTCCGGATACAAGGTTCCAGCACTGAAGTCCAAGATTGATTTGGTTCTGCTTCCGATGGTCTGTAATGCCGATGGTTGCGAGAACCTTGGCTAAATAATATGATACGAGGCCGTTTCCAGACCATTGACTGAAAAGACCAACGCAAGCCGCGATAAACAGTCTGTGCAAGTTGGCACGGGTCTTAAACAGGTCAAACCAGCTGGATTTTGATGCTTCAACTTCCATGCGGATTGTAGAGCGGATTTGCTCAAATTCTGCCAAAACGAATGGGGTTTCAGAATCGCCCTCTCCATGGTATTTAACAAGGATATCGAAAGCTTCCTCAGATCGGTCCTTCGACAATAGCCAACGAGGACTTTCGGGTACAAACCTAACGGATGGTTAGCCTTCGGGGCATATAATATCGGAGTGACTTCACATTCTCACCAAATAAAGGTAATCTGTAGCATAGAAGGAAGAATTTGCAGAAGTGACGGAAGTCTCCAGGCCCAAGTCGACTGCATCTGGTATGTACCGAACGTTATGCCCGCAGCCATAATCGACCCGACATACCAACTTTCGTTAAAGAGCCCAGTGATCACTGAACGTTCTCTCGGGTGTGCCAGTTCTGCGATGAGTTGAGAGGCGCCATTGATAGCGAATGGGATACCTGCGCCCAAGATAAATCTAGATACCAGAAACATAGCGACTATTGTAGCTTAGTAGATGCTCGATAAATAGGGGGGATCAGCAACTCACTGTTGACAGACGCTGTCTGTATGATTGCTCCAATAATAATCAAAAGGCTTCCAAATTTGATACTCATCTTGCGGCCGAACCGATCATTGACCCATGGCACGAATGGGATTGCGGCTACAGAGCCAAGTGAGAAAGCTGCTGTGATGATTCCAAGAATAGCACCCTGGGGATTGTCAAAATAGTCGATCCAAGTAGCAACTGTCTGCAGGCCATTTAACACAGAACCATCATAGCCACTAGTCATCTCGACTCCAAGAGCGGATGGAACGAGTGTCAAGTATAGGAATCGAAGATTTTTTTTCTGATACCATGGCCTGGTGTCTTGCTCTTGGAGGTGAGTGATATCCGACGCCAGGGCCAGGTCAGTGGCGTTCATACGGTCGAGTTGCTCCATTGTGACGGATATTTTCCACAGCGGATGGCAGATGTGATATTGCGGCGTCAAATCCCTGGTTTGTAGAAAACCAGGTCGCCGGGCTATTTATGGGTCATGGAAAGCCATAAGGCCCAATTTGTCATGACCCAGCTCCCCGGATTCCAACATCCCGAGGTCTCCAAGCTGCTGAATAACTCAGCAATCTTTTCCAAATGCTACGAACAACCACATTTGCCGGTTTGGTTTGGTCGAGTTTAGTGTAGCGTCGACGTTAGTCGCCAAAAGGAGAGGCTTGGTTAAATTGAACTGTGGGAGTTAGTGCTTGATGTGACAGTGGCATGAGCGGGTTACGAGTGCCGGTAAGCACGGCGCGCGGGGTGCGGGGAATTGCTGTCATATCTTGGGGAAAACTGGGGTAACTATGATTACTGTTTAGGCTAAAACTAAAAAAGTACGATTTAGTAAAGTCAGGGCCATATGTGCGGGGGTGCGTGCGGCGAGCAGCATGCCTTTGTTGATTTGGAGACGACGGCACTTTATATTTGATATTTTCTAGATGGGTACTCTCATTGAGCTACAAGAGTGAACATGCTCTACAAAGTATATTCTACAGCGATTTCAGCTAGTAACCCCAGCGACTGCAATTCTCATTTCTGGTAGGCAGGCGGATCGGATCCCAGTCGGGTCACGTGGAATATCACGTGTTTCTCCGCATTTCCTTGCTGTGGGACGAGGGACGGTTAGCATTTGGTCTTCGTAAGAAATACAGATGATTCCACGGAATTGCTATCGTACTACCTTACTCGGCGCATTATACTTTGCAAAAGTTTTAAATTATAGATACAAAACAGCTCTGAAGCTGTGGGCGATGCATTCCCTCTCGCCATAAGTGAGCCAGATGCTTCAGGCGACGATTTTGTCTATCTACACGGACGTGATTTGCCATCAAAAGATACGAGTAGCAGCGTAGCTACTTTTAAACTTACTGTGTCATTAGTTCGTTCGTTGTTGTATCACATCACGCCATGCATATCATCATAATTGGCGCCGGCACAGGCGGCCTTGCTTTGGGACACGCTTTGCGAAGTTTTCAAGTGTACTACGGCCATTACGCCCGACTATTTCAACATGTTCACTGAACAGTACAATGAGCTTCTCAGCATCGGCGGTTTCAGTGAGTCCTCGCCACAGAGCGCGGGGGCCGAGCGCTCAGTCAGCCGTATGACGCTGCGCCAGCTCCTCCTTACCGGGCTAGAAGATGCTGTTAAATTCGATAAAGCATTCACCCACTACACCCTCAACTCAGACGGTACTATCACTGCCAATTTCAAAGACGGCACTCAGGCTATGGACGATGTTCTCGTTGGTGCGGATGGTACAAACTCCCCTGTACGACGACAATATCTTCCCCACGCCGTTTTGAAAGAGACTGGGCTGTTTGGAGCAACAGCAAAACTCCCGCTCACGGAAGAAACGCGAAAACTGCTTAAAGACAAGGTGTTGAGAGGAGTTAACATGTTTATGGCGCCTCATGGAGACAGCTGTATTCTCCACGTTATGGAGTTTCCATGGGATCATGATGGAAATTTGAAAAACAACGTCGGAGGCAACGACCAAGAGCTAATCAAGGAATGGCCGGGTCTAAATTTCGACAACACGAGGGATTATATCATGCTTGGCTTTTCCTCACACCACAGACGATTGCCTGATAACTATATGTCTCTAGACGGGCCAGCTCTGCATGCTTTATTATTGGATCGTACCTCCTCCTGGCATCCCGATTTGCGTAAGCTGTTTGAGTTATCTGAACCGAATACCTGTTTTCCGCTCAACATCCGCACCACTGAGCGCCTACAGCCCTGGGAAAGCAGCGCGGTTACTCTAATAGGCGATGCCATTCACACAATGACTCCCGGTTTAGGTGTCGGTGCGAACACGGCGCTTCTCGATGCCCAGATATTAACTGCAGCGCTGGTCTCGTCAGCGGAGAAGGACATCTCGGTCGTCACAGCCGTAGCAGATTACGAACGGCAGATGCACACGTATGTCTGGGACCGGGTGGAGAAATCCCTCGAGAGATTCAATGCAGACGATGCTATCTATAAGCCAGGGCTACGAGGAGGAATAGCATTGATGCTGATGCGGGTTGGCATGAGGGTGGTAAATTCTTTGCCGCCCATTAAGCGCAAGATGGCCGCTGCAATGACTGCAGAACGAGGAGAGCGCGATTAGCTGTCTTGTATGGCAGAATTGCGTGTTCGAGTATGACAATGCCATTGCTAAGGTAGGAGGTAAGCAATAAGTGGCATGCAGGGATTATGTACATACTAATTTCTCCTCTGTGTGATTATAAACGCTGGGGCGTGGTATTTTGTTTGTAACAGTCAAAACAATATGGCAGATATTCAGCTCTTCAGACACAACGTCTGGTTGCTTGACATCGTAGCGTTCCAGGGGAGCTTTTTGGAGCTAACATAAATCAGGGGGTAACGAGGGCGATATAATTCAATCAGATTGATTGAGTGTGGCATGCGTAACGTTTGTCTCGTCCATACTATGCTCAGATTCCGAGTTTGGCGGAAACCGCGGCACGATGTCAGCGCCCTTCTCCAGCAGCAGACTGATAGTGGCCGTGTTATTGTACTCTCTTGCCCAAATTAGAGGTGTCCGGCCATCTCTCCCTTTCGTATGTATGTCGGCGCCCTTTTCAAGAAGCAGCTTGGCGGTAGCCTCATTTCCGGTCTGTGCTGTTAAAGATAGCGGTGTCCTGTCAAAGCTATCCTTTGTGTCTACCTCTGCACCATTCTCTAACAATAGCTTGACAACGGCCTCATAGCCGTTACCTGCCGCCCAGGATAGCGCCGTCCGGCAAGAGTCATCCTCTATATCTACCTCAGCGCCCTTCTTTAGCAACAGCTTGGCGACTTCCTCATGCCCTCTTCTTGCCGCCGAGGACAGCGGCGTCTGGCCACCCTCTGTCTCCTCGTCCACTTCGGCGCCCTTGTCTAGTAGCATCTTGACGATAATCTCGTATCCGTTGTATGCCGCGCACGATAGCGGCGCCCCGCCACACTCTGTATCCTTCACATTTACCTCAGCGCCCTTCTCTAGCAGTAGCTTGACTATAATCTCGTTCCCGTTCTCTGCCGCCCATGACAGTGGCGTCCGGTCTTCCTCGGTCCCGTACTCGTCGTCTGTCCGGTGCAGCGATTGGCCGCTTTCTTGAACATCAGCTCCAACTTCTATAAACTTTTGGACAGTCGCCTCTTCATTATATCGTGCAGCCCACCGTAGCCCTGAATTTCCGTATCGTTGTACATTGCGGCGGTAAAGATAAGTATTGAGGAGATTGTGTAGGCGGCGGTTTGTTTGACTAAAGGCATTGATGTCTCCCTCCAACTCTAGATGTTTCGCTATGCACAATAGTAATTCACTCGCTAAACAAAGTAGTGACATTAGTTAATAAAGGGCTAAATAGAAGTAAGGATGAGATGCAAATGAAGTTTAATGTTGGCTTTGTTATGGCATCGGTCAATTCTCCAATAATTACCCGATGGCCCATTTCCATGCAAGGCACGTGATGAAATCTTGGCATTCGGGTCTCCTATTCTTAGATATTCTAACATGCTACCGAGTACATGTTCATTATACCACGAGGTGAACTCTACCACGAGGTGAACTCCACCACGAGTACAGTAAGAGCAAGAGACACCCGAGACCGTGAACAGTTACATCTAGCTGAACTGTGCTGGGTTCCCCTCCTTTCGTCTTTAACGAGCTAATGGCATGTACCAAAGTATGGCCGTGGAGCTGCCGAACCAAAGCGCTAACAACCCCGCACTTGATGCCCCATGTTCTTCCACGCTCGCGCTAACAATGGGCCGACATATGATTGATTACACGGAAATAGTCCTCATTTGCTATCGAATAGTTGGGATTTAATCCCAGCCCGGAATGCTAGCGTCATAATCATCCATCAATAGGGTACACGCGGGCCCTAGCCTCGGGAGAATATGCTCCGCTATAGCTAATTAGAAAGCTTGATCAAAGCAATGGCAGGCGAATGCGACGTTGCGAATGGGATGCTGCTACCATGGTGCCCGGTGGGGGAATGACCCTAATGAGTAGAGGTGTTAGGGTTGTAGAGGTCAAGGTCCAGAGCAAGTTTCACTCATTTAGCCCGAGACTAGGATTACCATCCTGAGCGTGTTGTTGCAGGGAATGAGATTTAAGAACCCAGTGGTGCCTGCCTCTCTTCCGTTCTCACTTTTCCCTCACAAATCATCGCCATGAGTAACGCCGTCACAGAGAAGTCGACCTCAGCGTTAGAGGTCGAGGCGCTACCCGCCTCGACAGGCGGACCTGTCTACCATGTGGACGAGAAGGTCGACTACGACAGATCGGGCGCCATCGATGCTGAGAACCTCGAACATGAAATGACTGTGCTCCAGGCTGTCAAGGCCTATCCCGCTGCCAGTTGGTGGGCGTTCGTCATGTCGTGCACCATTGTAAGTTCTTATCTGTGATGGGCAGGTCATTTATCTAACGCTGTAGTAGATCATGGAGTCATACTGCGTTTTCTTAATGGGGCAGTTCGTAGCCACACATAGATTCAACGAGGACTTCGGTGTATATAGCGAACACAAAAAAGACTATATCATCGAAGCTAAATGGCAGTCAGCATTCCAGTGTGCTGGACCAGTCGGTGCCTTCATCGGTGTTTTCATGGCAGGTCCCATTACGAGTAGGATCGGATATCGATGGGCAACTATTGGTGGTCTCATGTTCTTAAACGCCTTTATCTTGGTCTTCTATTACGGCAACAGTTCGGGGATGTTTGTCGCGGCCCAGATCCTAGAAGGTATTCCGTGGGGCATTTTTATCGCCAATGCACCCGCATACTGTTCCGAAATTGTGCCACTGAGATTGAGAGCTCCAGCGACGCAGATGTTGCAGATGTTCTGGGCTATTGGGTCGATCATTGTCGGCGGCATCACTTACCACTACCAATCCAGGGATGACCCCTCATCGTACAGGTTCGTCCGCTCCCATAGATGCCGGCGAGAAGCACTGTACTAACAGACATACCAGAGTTCCCATTGCACTCCAGTGGATGTTTCCTACTCCTCTCGCTATCCTACTCTTCATTGCGCCTGAATCACCTTGGTGGCTCGTACGACAGGGCCGTCTAGAGGAGGCAGAGAAGGCTGTCAAGCGACTTGGACGCGCAAGTTCAAATGACAATCCCGCTGACGCAGTCGCAATGATGCGTCGCACGATCGAACTTGAGAAGAGCGATAAGAAGCCCAGTCTCGTTGAACTGTGGAAAGGTACCGATCTCTATCGCACACTGATTGTATGCGGTGTGTACGCATCTCAGAATCTGACGGGCAATCTGATCGCCAACCAAGCGGTTTATTTCTTCAAGCGTGAGTCCAACCATTCCCCACAGCCTCATAGCAGACTAACACCAGTTCAGAGGCCGGCATGGCAGACGACACCGCATTTGGACTTGGTCTCATCACGTCTGCCCTCCAGTGGATCATGGTCATGCTCTCTTGGATTCTCACCACATACCTCGGTCGACGCACCATCTATGTCTATGGTCAGTTCATTAACTGTGGATTCTTGATCGTGCTCGGTATTGCGGGTTCAGTTGGCAAAAGTGATGCGGCTAGCAATGCGCAAGCATCACTTGGCTTGATCGTCTCTGTCCTGTTCTGCTTGGGACCTGCCCCTGCCTCATGGGTCATCATTGGCGAGACATCTTCCATTCGTCTCAGGCCACTGACAACCGGTATTGGGCGAGGTGCCTACTACTTGGTCAATATTCCTTGCATCTTCCTTTCCGCCTACATGCTCAACGATGATAAGTGGAACCTGGGCGGCAAAAGCGGCTACATCTGGGCTGGCACCGCCTTTTTCTGCACTTTCATGGCTTGGCTCTATGTTCCAGAGATGAAGCACAGGTCTTTCCGTGAAATCGACATTTTGTTCCAGCGTCATGTCCCAGCTCGCAAATGGAAGGAGACGGTCGTCGATATCAACGACGATGAGTAGATTGAACTGCTGTTTGGGGAAGCCTAAGTGGCATTGCTTGTATAGGAGTGGGCAGCAGAGACGAGTTTCTTACCGCATACTCTATAGTAAATTTATTTCAGGATGAGTTGAAGAATGAGGATCACGTTAGAATGTACTGCATCCTCTGCCCTCATCAGTAACGGTGCCATAGTATTAGGTTTGCTTTTAGTATATCTAATGTAAGAGGTTAATATTGTTTGCATATTCTTGTGCTGCATATTAAAGGGTTGTGCATGCGATAGAGAACTCGAAAGATGGCGCATAGCAAAAGCGGCAGGAGGGATAAGACGGGTAAACGGTGGGGGTAAAGACGGGCGATGACGGGCCGACCAGCTGGGGTCACAAATTCTCATATATGCCAATACGGGATAGGCTAACAATAAAAAGTATCAGTGGTTTAGTAGTATTAATCCATCGATGTCAGCTCGTCTAGAGGGTCCCTTAATGCTGGTTTACCATTTCCTGATTTCTCCTTCCTAAAGAACTGAGTTGGGTGTAGCATGGGGACGCGTCATTCAAGCTTAATAATTAGTTCGGCGCAACAACCTCCCTTAAGTTGCAGGTGCTTATGTTTTGATCACTATGACTTTGTTGCACATAATGGTTAGGCTGACAAATTGCAGACGGTTTATGCGAGAGGTAGAGAGGGTATATAAGAGAATTTCAAAAGGAAATAAAAACTCGCAAAGTCAAGAGAGTAGGCTTATTCTTTCAAAACTTTCGGATTGTTAATACCCAAAATGGCCTCCCGGAATGTTATCGTCTTTGGCCCAACTGGCGCTGTCGGCTCCGCCGCCGCGCGTACCGCTCACTCCTATGGTGCCAAAGTCGCACTCGCCATGCGCGACATCTCCAAGTCAATCCCCGGCTTAGACAAAGCGGACGAAGAACTAGGTCGCTATGAGAGAGTCCAGGCTGACCTCACACAGCCCGAGACTGTCCTAGCCGCGGTGACGGAGACAGGCGCCACGCATGCTTTTATCTATATCACGTTCGGAGGCTCGGCGGACCATATGAGATCCACCATTGAAGCACTCAAAACTGGGGGTGTCCAGTCCGTTGTCCTGCTTAGCAGCTCTAGTGTTCAGGATGATATCCGATCTGTTTCGCCGAGTGACTTTATCGCGTTCGCCCATGCGCGAGTGGAGGTCTCGCTCGAGGACGTTTTCGGACGAAATGGATATGTTGCGGTACGCCCAGGGTTCTTTGCGAATAATACTCTCTGGTGGCGGAGCCAAATCGGAGAGGATGGTGAAGTGAAAACGGCCTTTCCTGGATTAGTGTTTGACTACATCTCCCCTGAGGATATCGGCGCCGTCTGCGGGACCATCCTTGCGGGTGTGTCTCGCACGAGAATAGAGACTGTGGTTCTACTGGTTGGTCCAGAGCAGCTGCCTATTATTGATGCAGTGGGAATCGTTGCTAAGGCCATTGGCAAGGAGGCGAAGGTTACTCTGGTTAGTCAAGAGGAGAATGTGCAGGTGATGGTTGAGAAGAGTGGCCTCCCTGGGCCTATGGCTCAGACCCTTATCCGGCAGTTTGCCGAATTGGAGTCGTCTATCAAGTCCCTAGATTTCTTCCAGTCTCCGGCATTCAAAGCCTCCCAGGACGCGAAGGCAAATATCGAGCGTTATCTTGGGCACCCGCCGACGAGACTCTTTGAATGGGTAGAACAAAACAAAACAAAATTCGGGCCCTAAACTTATACGAAGACGAAAGTTGTCTGTCGAATAAATATAGCTGCTTACCGTGGAGGTAATCCTAGTGGCGTGCGCAGCTAGCCAGCTATATTGCGCAGGCAGCGATAGGTAGGGCGGGCAGATTACGTGGGGGATTCGTGATAGTACGAGCCTCGTAAACAGAACCTTTAGCTTGTTGGTCTCATCACCTCATATATACGATAGTATTTTGTATCTCGGCCTATCGCCAAAAACAACTTCGATAAGAATATATGAAATAGGATCATTATACTTTCCTGGAGGTTCAATACGAACTACCCGCGTGTGCCTTTGTCTAGCTGAGTACGGCAAATAATAGCGGACCGAGCAGCGGGGCCCAAATTGGGCCCCTTCATCATAACTGACAATACGCGATTGGCTAACAATAAGAAGCATCAGTGGTTTAGTGGTAAAATCCATCGTTGCCATCGATGGGCCCCGTGTTCGATTCACGGCTGATGCAACACGACCAATCTCCAATTCGGAGATTCAACATTTTGCGAATTTTTTTGCATGCCAGATTAATTTAAATTTAAATTCGATTGATTTCAAATTCGATTGATTTCATCCTAAAGATATATTTTTGCAGTCTGGGTATTCTATACTATTTAATTACTTTCTGACATTCATATCAGCAGCTATATTTCTTTTACACGATTTCGTATATTTATTTTCGCTGCTATATTATTTTTCAAATAACATGAATAATGACGATAAAATAAATTTATGGAAAGTATATTATTCGTTACACCCCATCTAGATATCTTACAGCCCCACCCAATCCAACTATATTGTACAATTTTCGCGCATCGCACACACCTATATCGTACCGTTGCAACGCAAACCAACATACAAGAGGTGAGAGTTGAGAAAGTGACTCGGACAGCAGCAAGAATTGCTCTCTCGACTCAAGTGCCACACCCACCCATACCATCCCCTGTTTACGAGGATGCAGACGAGGGCTCATTGGGCTTATCTCCTGGCACACCGAAGAACCCAGTCAGCCCGCTCTTCATAGCCTTCATGCCCTCCTGCTTCGCCATCTCCTCATGGGCTGCCTCTTCCTTCAACCACTTCTCGCCCTCCTCCCTAATCATCTTATCCAACGCCTCGTAGTTCTTTTGGCCTCTCTCTCTCGCCTGATCTTGCAACATCTTACCCTGCGCAAACGCCTCGCTTGCCGATTGCTCTCCCTCAAAGGCAGCCTGTGGCTTGATGCCGAGAGCAGAGTTCAAGAAACTGACGCCGCCCTTCTTCGGCTTCTTCTTCTTCTCGGCTTCAATTTGCTCCATGAACTTCTTACGGGCGACGGCTTCGCGTGCCGCAAATTCAGTTGGGATATGAGTTCCTTCGAATGAGGCAATGGCCTTCCTCACATCTGGAACGGCCATGGTGGGGATGTACTCGAGGAATGGAATGAGTGAAACCAGCTCCTTATCCTTGGAATCTCCCTTCCACTTGGGCATTATAATGGCGTTCTCAGGCTGCTCTTCCGTGTGGGCCTTAGAGGTGTCGAGAATAATGACCTTGGAAAGGTCGCGGTTGAGGTAGGAGAGATCCTGGCAGATGGTTAGCTTGATGTTACCGATCCTATAGCTTGAAGGTTATACCTTGACATATTCGCCCTTTCTGTACATTGTAGCCTCTCGGAACAATGGCCAGGTGACGACATGGTATGGATCCAACTTCTTAATAACCGGCTCACCGATGGCCCAAGGGACGGATGTGAATATAACCAGCTCGTAGTACTGGCTGAGGTATCTCAGGAAGTAGTCCACACCTGGCCTCTTTGCCATTCGCCATCCGTGCTCTCTTGACCATTCACTGTGGATAAGGAGATCCTCCAAACTCAAAACCAGGGTGTATGGGCGCCCAAAGCTTGGGTCAACGTCTGGCAGAAGTTTCTTGAATGTTGGCTCGCTGTAGTAACTCAGCTGGTCTCCCGTGCGAGCACGGAAACGAGCCCACATGAGCCCAAGAGACCATCCAGAGGGCGCATCAACATGCTGTCGCTCCTCCTCCTCCGACTCCCAGTTCCGGCCCAAGAATACGTAGGCGGCAATGCACGTTGCGAAAAACGAGCCATACAAGTAGTTTGCAACACGCGCACGCTTCTTCTCCGAAGACGATACGTATGCCGAAGCTGGGAGCTCGCCTTTCGGCCCTCGTCCACCTCCGCTGGCTGCTTCATGTGGGTCTTCCGTAAGGTTCAAGGCCGATGCCGCAGATTCGTTGGCTGTGCTACCCTTGGATTCGAATTCCAGCGTCGACGGAAGGCCTCCTCTGAGATCAGGCAGTTTGAATTCTTGCGCCGCGCCGTTGGTAGAAGCGGCTTCGTTCTGTGGGATATTGTCGGATGGCGACGCTTTGGTTTCGAATTCGGGCTGTTGGGAAGATACGTCAGGGTCCTCAATGGATGACGCTTTTCCACCTGCACCAGCCGCAGCACCGCCAGCGGAAGTCTTCGTAGGAAGTTCCGATGCGGGTCTTTGCTGGGTTGCCGGCTTCTTTGGCTGACCTGGTCGCTGGTCGGCAAGCCCCCGACTCCATAGAGCTGTAGAGGGTCTGAGGAATCTTGCTGGCGCCGCCCTGACTGCTGGGGCGCGCAGGGAGCCGCGCACTGCTCTTGAAAGCATTGTGGAAATCTGAGCTTCAAAGAATGCCCAATATGTGAATCCTACAAATGCGAAACTCCAACTAGAAGGTCATTTGAGCTTGGATGAGGCTCTCGGGGGGTCTTCGATGATGGAATTATGGTCCTCCCAAAAAAACCAGCCTAAGTCGGTTACGGTGGCCGATTCAACCACGCTAGCAGTTCTTTCCACATAAAATAAACTTCTTGCCCTCTTCTCGTCCTTTCTTCTTCAAAGTTGACACCCAGTAAACGAAATTTGACTCGACGCTCCTTTACTTTCGATGGACGTAGAGTTGTATTAGCTGGGGAGACCGAAATGGCTCTGCTAAAGACGAGACCATGAGTCCGGTTCTTCTCGAAGACCGCTCCATGAAAGGATCTCGCCCGTTGTAGTGCTACATTCAAAACTCTTCCACTACAATTTCGTACTATCTTGGCCCTAAGCTACCTATTTGCGATTTGACGTTGAATAAAACTCCTCTTTGAAAAATCCAAACCCTGAAATCATCGAGAAATCACTGCATCAATGAAAAACAAAGTGTTGACGCCGAGGTCACGAGGAGGAAGTGCGAAAGTCTCTGGTCGCAGCGGGATCCACTCGTCCGCATATCCTCCAGAAGATCCGAAATCAGACCAGGAAACTGCGTCAATGAAGCACAAAGTGTTGACGCTGCGATCACGGGGAGGTGCGAAGGTCTCGGCGACCATCACGTACCCCCAGGAAGATGTGAAGTCAGAGTCCAATACAACGACGCCCTTCAGGCTGCTCGATCTCCCCTCGGAGCTTCGGTTGAAGATATACGCCTATGTGTTCCATTCTTGCCCCGACGTCATTGATCTGGACGTGGACAACTACAAAAACTTTCACCGCAAGTTGTCCATATTATATGCCTCACGCCAAATACATGGGGAGGCATCTCACTTCCTTTATTCCTCTAGGACGTTCCGGATCTTTCCATGTATCGACCGGTTCTTCAAGTCAAAGCGGCCTCTCCTTGCCCGGCTATCCCCACGATGCCGGAGCTCTATATCATCATTGGAATTACGCCTTGGCCCAGGGTTTGCAAGCCCCCCAAAGAATTGGGCCGTGACAGAATCTCTAGGCCTGAAGGATGCCACAAATGTTCGCATCCTTAAAGTCATGGTTCAGGTTGATACATCTGATCCAATGTACAATGGGTACCGCGCCAGAGGTCTGTGTGATACATTCTACGAAGACTTTTCGAAGTCCTTGCTGGACAAGATTTTGGAGGCTGTACCATCAATTAATGATGTCCAGCTTGACGCCTGGCCTTCAATTCAGAAAGATGGGCCCATGATAAGCGGTTTAATGAGTGTGGTGAAGCAGCACGGCAAAATGATATCCTGGGGACCGGAGAGGGGCTGGAGCAAGGAGATAGCGACGGACGTGATTGATCTGGGAATTGCAAAGGCTGCAGCGATACGGGTACTGCCAGCGGTTGCTGTAATCTCTTGAGAACGGAGCAAAGTTCCGGCTATTCTGGCTGTTCTGGCAATTCTGTTGGTGTTCTATTGCCTGTCAAATGGTTATTCGCAAGTTCTCCGCTCCATTATGGCTGTTCTTTTGCTTGAAATGACGGGCAACTTTCTCAAGCCCGAATGAATAATAATGAATGCTATGCAGTTGTTCTTCAATTTGAAACCATTCTATTTTAAATGCTTTGTTAAGTCTCAAAATAACCTCCTGTGACCTGTGTTTATAGTGCGCTTTCACAGAAATAGAATTTCATCACAGGGTTGTTTCAAGTCGAAGCCTCGTCATGTCAGCCTTGCAGTTGGTTGCGTCGCTTGCGTTGGATGGACAACCACCACAACATCAACGAGGACCCTCAGTTTACAGCCCATACCAAGCAAACAATGATAACGACCTTTCCTTGCGACAATTGCGACACGACCTACTAACAACAGCAACAGCCCACGATACCATAAACATTATTCTGCCAGTCAATTTTACAATTACGATATACCAGGCTCTATCAGGAGCCAAACGGGGTTTGTTTACACGAGCTCTGGGAGGAGGCTTGACAGAGGATCCGAGCAACAGCAGAGATGGAGGCACCTACTGGAGCATCTTCCATCTCAGTAACTGGTAAGGCTGACCATACACTTATATGAGCTGTAATAACAGTTTATAGTTCGCGTGAGACCGTTCACGCTCAAGGAGGCTGCACAACTGTAAGTGTATTCGCCGTCGATCATAATCCAGTACTCTGACAATCTGTAGCAAGAAATGCGATGATGGAACAATCTTTCTGGGCGATGGCTCCCTCGCCGCGGCGCCTACATCAAGAGTTACGAACAAGGGCATACACCCCGTAATCAAAGTTGTGGACGATAAATGCCTGTATGTTGGTCCAGATGAAGACAGCTGCTGCAGGTACTGACAGTTTGTACAGAGTGTTCGATCCACCCGAAGACAATGGCATGACGAAATTCTCTCGCGGCAACCTTTCGAGCATGGGAAAACGAAGCAAAGACCAGACATTTGGATTCGACCGTGTCTTTGATGAGAACACAACACAGGGGGACGTATATGAGGCGACAACTCGAAGCCTCCTGGACAGCGTACTGGACGGATATAATGCCACCGTTTTCGCATATGGAGCCACTGGCTGCGGTAAAACCCATACGATTACCGGAACAGCTCAGCAACCTGGCATAATTTTCTTGACAATGCAAGAGTTGTTCGAGAAGATCGCGGAGAGGAGCGACGAGAAGCATACTGAGGTGTCTCTTTCATACTTGGAGATCTATAACGAGACGATCCGCGATTTACTAGAGCCCGGTGGAAGTAAACAAGGATTGATGCTGAGAGAAGATGCGAACCAAACTGTTTCCGTGGCCGCGTTGTCCAGCCACCACCCCAAAGACGTCCAGGAGGTCATGGACATGATTGTCAAGGGCAATGAATACCGCACGATATCACCGACAGAAGCGAACGCAACATCTTCACGATCACACGCAGTTTTACAGATCAATGTGGCGCAGAAAGACAGGAACGCCGCCGTGAACGAGCCACATACCATGGCAACACTCAGTATTATCGATCTTGCAGGCAGCGAGCGCGCGAGTGTGACGAAGAATCGAGGAGACCGCCTGCTCGAGGGTGCGAACATCAACAAGTCACTCCTGGCCCTGGGAAGCTGTATCAATGCGCTATGCGACCCCCGCAAGAAGAACCATGTCCCATACAGAAACTCAAAGCTCACTCGACTGCTTAAATTCTCTCTCGGAGGCAACTGCAGGACTGTCATGATTGTTTGTGTTAGTCCCTCGAGTGCACATTTTGATGAGACGCAGAATACGTTACGTTATGCGAACAGAGCTAAGAACATCCAAACGAAGGTCACGAGAAACGTCTATAATGTCAACCGCCATGTGAAAGACTTTGTCATTAAGATTGATGAGCAAATGGCTCTCATTACCGAACTTAGAGCGCAGCAGAAGAATTACGAAGAGGCGGCGTTTGTGAAGTTTAAGAAGCAGACAGAAAAGAGGGAGGTCATTGCGAAAGAAGGCATCACAAGGATTCGCGCTGCATACGAATTGTCGGTTTCAGAGAGACAGGACAAGTCAAATAACATGAAGAAACTGCACCAGATCGAGCGCAGAATCTCACTCCTATCAGCGTGGATTGCTTCCTTTGACAGCATCTGCGACAACAGGGAGGATGGTGACATGCCTCCAAGCTTGACCGCAATGAGGAAGACAGCTCAAGGTATCCTGGTTGAATTAGAGCATAGCCGCCAGCATTACCACCAACGACAGCAGAAGAACAACTGGGAGCGCGCTATTGATTCCGCAGCTCAGAACAGTATTCGACAACTGACAGAGGCCGATGGCACAACAGATGGAACAGAAGTTGCGAGTTTGGAGCGCGAGGCAGAGCTTCTCAAGGCCAATGCTGCACGCGATGCGCTGCTGGAGGTTGTCGAGTTGGAGAAATCTGGAGATTCGGGCGTTATGCAAGTGCTGCTCTCTGCCCAGTTCGACCTGATCTCCTCTCTCGGCGACATCCTAGCAATGAGCCAGGAAGATGCTGTCCAGCATGCCAAGTCTGTTTTGACTAGGCTATTCAACAGCTGCTCGACTGCTGCGTCGCATGTCATCAAGCCCGATGGGTCGCTCAACGTTACTCAAGCCTTCCCACCGATGAAGCGTGGGACGCCGAAGAAGAAGAAGCAAGTCAACTTGTTTGTGGACGATGAGGCTCCAATCGCACCGCCGACGTTACAGTCCTTGCCTGCTCCAATTCCAGAGCACGTGCCCGCCTCCCCCATGAGGGGCTCGCCTAGGCGTCGCAAGCTTCCAGGCAAGAAGGGAATCTCCTTCACACCTAACAAGAAGTCGCCCAAGAAGCGCAGCGTGCGCTGGCGCGACGACGCCGACTCGGGTGCCCTCGCGGAGTTTGAGAAGACGCCGCAGAAGCCACAGTTCACACCCGAGGCATCCTCTGGTGAAGCGAGCTTCATCCTGCCACCACTGCCATCTAACCTCGCCTCGGAGCTTCTCGAGGAGTCGACCGATTCGTCGCCCATTCCTGAAGCGCCCCAGCCAAGCCTAGATATCAAGCCCAAGAACAGCCGCTTCCAGGCTGGCTTCCTCTCCAAGCGTCCCGATAACACATCCCCCACCACCCACCCATCCTCCACATCCCCGTCTTCCTCCGACACCTCCCCTCTCCGCTCCATCGACCCCACCAAAGCCGGAAACCGTCTCTCGACATCCAACCCTCCCACCTCCGCGCTCGCCAACGAAATCACGCCGTCCTCGACTCCAGACTCGAGCGCGCCAACTTCAGATACGGAGAATATCTCCCAATCGGATAGCGCTAAGATCCGCGCCGCGCTGCGTCGTTCCCGTGGTAGCCATGCGCACAGCATGTCTGAGAGCGCCCTGAGGACTGCTAGACGCCGTAGCCCCACTGCCGCCTCTATCGTCGGCACTGGAAGTCCACCCGCAGAAGCGCATTTCTCGGCCGGGCAGGCGAGGAGGATGGTTGGGTCCGGGAAGGAGCCTATCGTTGGTGTGAGTGTGTTGAGCCCACGTTCGGCGCCTGTGATTAAGGGCGCGTCTGGGGCAGCGCCGAGGAGGACGACGATTGCGAATTCTGTGGGGGGGATGAGCGCCGTGCAGGCTGTGAGGCTGGGTGTTGTGGGAACGCCGAGGCAAAGGGAGAGTGTGGTTGGTGTTGTGGGAAAGGGCAGCTGGCGGTGATACGCCCGTGACGTGAAGTGAAGTGCGAGGCGTTTGGGTTTGTAAAGGTCCGTTTTGAAAGTTCGAGTATATGTTAGGGTTGTGTATGCATTATACGGGAATTGGATCGGGAGTAATGGATGGGGGAATGGGCGTGGGGAAAGCGAGTTTTCTTGTATTGTACTGATATGAATTGCTGGAGGTTTTTCTTCATCCATCTTCTTTATGGTTGTTTTGTGCTGTTGGTAGCTGTTGATATCCCGTTTCTACTTGGGTCTTTTACGATGATATGTCTCACGTACTAGTCATCCGGTTTATTGAATTTCATGATTTCTATTTCCAATACCCCACTATGATGCACCCCTCAGCGCCATAGCCCCCAAAACCTGAAGTCCCAACTCTTCCCTCTCCTTCTCCTCCCCTGCCTTCTTCTCCTCCTCACTCATACCCTTCTTCTTCCCCTGCTGCCCTACAAGGGGGAGCTTATACACCTTCCTCACCCTCGCCCAGTCCGTCACCGTGTTCAGCTCCTCGTCGCTGAAGGGAACCTGCTTGCCCTCCACGGCGGAGGCGAGGTGCTCTTGTATCGATGCGGGGGTGAGGGATGGTGGGGAAGAGGGAGAGGTGGTTTTGATGGCTATTAGGGAGGTAGTGGTTGGAGAGACACCAAAGCGGCGGAAAGACTCTGCGATCTGGTGGGAGGGTTAGTATGCAAGAAAGATATGTGAGTGGTGTTGAAGCTGTGTAGAGAGTCTTGAACTCGGGCATGACTCACGTTGTTATTGGGGCTGAGGCAGAAGACCATCTCCGAATGCACGTTTCGTGTCCGCAGACGGTCTTCGGCATTATCGTTTATTGCCCTGAATGCCGCAGCTAGGATTTGCACCTTCGATACGATCTATAGTAGCCAGTTAGAAAGTCTTGTGGCCATACATCATCACCATCACGTGATGCATATCTGACTTGACGGGAGCGCAGGGCGTGAAGGGAAAGGGGAGACGTACAACGCTAGCATCGATGAGGGCATATTCGAAATCGGTGTTACCGGCGAGGAGCTGGGCGTGCAGGAAAGCGGCGTTGGTGACGGAGTGGAAGAGGGCGACATGGACGGTGTGGCCGGGGGGCAGGTGGTCGATTGGGATGGTGGTAAGAGACATTGGGGCGGTGAAGGCGAGGTTGCACACAGAGTTCCTGGTGAGAGCGGCAGAGGGATGGATATGCGTTGGATGTCGATGTCTTGGGCGGTGGCTGTGGCGGTGGTGGGGGATGGCGGGGCAGATGTTCAGCTGGGAGTTGGGGTCCAATCACTGATCCCGTGATTCGGTGCGGGTTGAGGTGAGACCTGGAGTAGTCCCCAGAATAGAGCCCCAAGAGATTCTTGGTATTGTTTCAGGAGGTGTAGTTGCGGGAAGACACGGAGAGGGTTGCTGGCGGGTTGGATATTCGTGGGTTTGCGGTTTTGTGGTTGACAGTCGATGGCCGATGATATGCCCCGGCGGGGTATGTTTAGGCGATAAATGCTCATATATGCTCCACTAGAACTTCTCCAACCCGCAACCCAGCCATAGGGCTGACGTTCAGCGCAAAGATATCCACATATGCAGCTTCGTAAGTATGCATCGGCATCTACCCTGCCGTCCCGAGATTCCTGGTAACTGCTTGATCGGCGTGTACGGTTGGCTGTTTAGGGATATCTGATGCAGTGTATATAAGATGCCTATTATATGTCCACAGAGAGACCATCAGTCAGCCGTGATGCGGTGACAAAGAACCGTCGATGCAGGCCGAGAACCAGCCGCATTCGGGGACTTATTTAGGTGAGACAAGCATGCTCAGATGCGTTCGAAAACTTGTATGGACAGGAGGTGTCACTCACAAGCCGGCTCTGGCGATTTGCAGTTCTAGCCCAGGGACTGGGAAGGAAGGAACGATGGATGCGCTGGATATTTCGCAGTCTATCGGCCTCGTTATCGATTCCCCAAAGACACTCTTCTCAAAATATAGCTCAGTAGGGTATCCTAGTGACCGTGGGGGTTTGACGCTGACTGAGTAATGGATGTTGACAGAGCTGCAGGACGTGGCTGGCGGGGCTGAGCCATGGGTGGCAATCTTCCTCGTATGAAGGATGAAGCTTGTTCACGATGCAGGTGAGTCTAAATATACGAAATGTATGGGTATAAAAATATAAAAATAAATAAATAAAGTATATCTATATGCACATACTACCTTACACACATATCTATGCACACCACATTCTTCTGAGTATGCAGGACAAGCCAATATTCACAAAGGCGGCCGGTCCAGCATGAAAATCGTCTGATATATGTTCATCCCATTTTCCCGTTTCCCATCCCCCAAATCACTGATATTCTCTTCTCTCGTACTCATCCTCAATTAATCAATGCATTTACAAATATATTTCTTCATGTAAATACACGCAATGTAATCTGCGGACGTTCCAGGACAGTGATATCCATCGCCGTGGTATTGACCAGCCAGCTTTCTCAGCCTCGAAATTAGCGCGTTTTCCCAGTCCACCGCACAAAATCCCCAGAGATCCCAAAAATGGGCTCCTGGCGCCCCCAAGACACCCAAAACCACCATCTCCATCGATTCCTTCGCGACAACACGCCGTCGTCGTTGTCGTTACAGTTACAGTCTGGCGCGGGCGCGTTGCGACAAACTCATCGAGACCATCTCGGTCATCATTCAGTGTCGCCGTCCCTGTCTCCGTCGCCTTCGGCTTCTTCCATACGCATCCTAAGCACGGCATCCTCCGCGTCCCCTCGAGCTCGCCCAATGCCTCCAAAGCGAACGGCCTCTGGGTCGCCCACGGGCACGCCAGCGAAGTTGCCAAAGCAAGAAACGAAGCCAGAGACTTTCTCCAACTCCGTCAAGAAGCGTCTACAATCATCGACGAGAACGGGCCAGGCTTGCGACCGATGCAAGGTAAGGCGCATACATCCCCTATAGCTCAGCTAAACCCTGCCTGGTCTACCTGGGGCATTGCGACCGCGGGGAGACCGCAAATAATTACAAATCGCTGATTGATTTTCATTCACAGGTTCGAAAGATTCGCTGCGATGGCCTGACAAACGGATGCTCGCCTTGCCTACAAAATAATACGGAATGTCGAACCACGGACCGCATCACCGGCCGCGCCGCCCCACGAGGCTACGTCGAATCGATCGAGCAGCAGAACCGCGATCAATCGTCGCGGATCCGCGAGCTAGAGGGTCTGTTGATACAGAATGGCATTGAAGTGAAGCCATCAAATGCGTTCCAAGAGCCTGGAGCCGCCCAGTACTACAACAACGTCTCTCACAATGGCCTCCCGTCCATGTGGACTGCGGGCCAGAACTCCAACGTGTACGCAACACCGACGCCGAACCACAATGTTGCCCCGAACCCGCAGGAAACGAACATGTTCCGCGCGCTACCAGCGTTCAGGGCGGGATGCCCTGGTGATAACTACCTGGGAGTGTTGGCAGGGAAGTCGGCGCTGAGCTCGATCAAGGGCACGGCGCTGTCGATTCTGGGGATGGAGATCGACATCACCGATTTCCCGTCGCAAGACCTCGATGAACCTGAGCAGAATACGCTACACCCGAATTTATACAATAAATCGTATCAGGCCTTCCTGCAGAGCGCCCTCAACGTCAACCCGAAGCTGGATAAGGTCAAGCTGCCGGACAGGGAGGAGGGAATCACATATGCGCAATGGTACTTTCGCGTTATCAATTCATTTATGCCACTTCTCCATAAGGGAAACTTCATGGCTCTGGTATGTATTGCCCATCCCCAAATTGCATTTATGGTTCTAATATACGATAGTTGACTCGTGTTTATGACGACCCGACTTTCCGCCCCACTGTCGCCCAAACCGTAATGATTCACATGGTCTTCGCCATCATGTTCTTCCAGTACTCTGTCCGCAATCTAGAAGATGCGTCGCAGCAAGCCTATCTGAACGCCCAATCTAACCTTCACTACCACTATGCGCTCGGCATGTTCTACGACCTATCATGCAGCCATACTCTCGAAGACGCACAAGCGATGGCATTGATCTGCTCGCACCTGCGCAACTTCCCCAAGCCAGGTGCCAGCTGGATCCTCGCGCGGGTAGTGGTGACATTTGCCATGGAGCTTGGCCTCCACCGCTCAGTCAAGCGATGGGGCCCCGATAGCGACGTGAGCGCCTACGACGCTGAGATCCGCAAGCGTGTCTTTTGGACTATCCTCGTCATCAGCATTACATTGAGCGGCAAGCTGGGGCGACCCATGCCTTTCCGCCTCGAGGACTTTGATATCGAAATGCCGGAGCCGATGGATGACGAAGTACTCTCCGAGCTCGACTTGCCCCTGGCGCAACGAAACGGAAAGTGCCTCCATAGTATCGGCCTACAAGCCTTCAAAATCCACGCACTATTCCTGGGTATGTTCAGCACAGTGTACACCGTGCAACGGTCGCCAGATACGTACGTTGAAGCCGTGCACACGCTCGAAGCGAAGGTCAAAGAATGGCGCGATGGCTTACCAAGTGAACTTGTCACATCCTCAGCATCGAACGGACAAGAAGCCCGTGTATTTGCACTGTACGCTGAGCTGTGGGGTCTCGAGTTCCGCATGCTCCTGCGGCACCCAGCTGTGTCCATGACGCAAGACGCTGCGTTCAACGCGGAGAGCATGCGAATTTGTGTCGAGTGTGCTGGACAGATGCTGGCGGCTGCTAAGCAACTGCAAAGTTTCAAGAGTCTGGATACTACATGGTATAACAGCGCTGTATTTGTGATGGCGATTACAACGACACTGTTCGCACAATGGGAGAAGCGCAACGAGACGACTACTTCGGACCTTGCAGCACTGAGAATCGAGATGGATGACTGGCTGAATATCATGGGCGATATTGGTGCTTTACTAGGTATGTGACCTGTCAAATTATCCCGATCCCTTAAATACTAACACTCTCAGGCTCAGGAACTCGTCTCCGCGAAGCCGTTCGTGTTGTGACCGATGGCACAATTGGCCTCCTCAGCCGCAACCTCCAAAGCAAAACAGCAGCTGAGAACTCCAAGTCTCCATCCCGCCAGCAGCAACCTCAAAACCCAAACCAAGCCCCCTCCACCACGGGCACCACCACGACACCTTCCCACGCCAACCCCAACACTTACCCTCAACCTTCTCCTTCCACCTTCCCCAACCAATTTCCTGACAACGCTCACGGCTCTCCGACAACGACAAATACCTACCTCACATCCGAACAACAAGGACTTACCCATCAGTCCACTCCCTACCCAGCCGCAACGCAATACTACCCCGATCCACCTGCAGCGTCAGGCGTTCCGTATGCACCACAGGAGCATGGGTACACCTACACACCAGGCATGAGCGACAGCGTCGAAGCACCTCTTCTCGCTGCGTTTGCGGCACAGGCATCACAGGTGCCTGCTGCATGGCCGGTGCGATCGGATGCCCCGGCGAATACCGGAGCTCTGAACAGCGCTACGGGGAATGGCGTGGGTGTTAATGGAAATGCTAACGGGGCAAACGGGAACCCGCACTCCGGGTCGCAGTCATGGCAACTGTGGACATCGACTATGGCGGGG